>JAODTR010018295.1:0-23075 GCA_025399935.1 Amblyopsis rosae
GTAAATGACTAGAATCATGCAATAATTAAATTTTGATCACGGAGCAGTGGACAAATATTTATGTATTTATTTTTAATAATTTAGTTTTTTTTACATTTTATGACACAGGGGAAGCACTGCCTCCTCTGCCGCACCTGACCGCACATCACTGCGTGTGCCATAGGCTCCATGAAGCTAATCAAATGTGTTGGGGATGAAAAATCAATGTCACGATAATCCTGGACGAAATAATCACGATAGATAATAGCATCCCAATAATCATCAACGTATGAATACTACTCTGAAAACATACTGGAATCCTGTTCTTAATTTTTTTTTAAGAAACACATTTTTTTTTTATTAACTGTAAATTGTAATTTGTAATTAAACATGCTGTATATTTTTTGTGGGAATCTTTTTGTTTTCTTTCCTAGTTTTGAAACGCATTACTGTTTTGTGTGTGTGTGGGCAAGCCGAGCCGTCAGCCATGGATTGACAGGAAAGATGCGGTCTAATGAATTAAGGAATGAAACCGATGCAATTGGACTGTGAGCTCGTTAAGCTGTTCATACTTATGTGAGAGTATTCCTGATTACCCGGTAATGAACATTCGCCGCAATACAAATACTGTGAATATTTTTATCCCGATAAATGATCAAACCAGGCGTGGCATATGCGGCCATCGTGTCTGTGCACTGTTGAGCTCATCCAGCTTCAGTGTGCTCTGCACACAGCGTGCGTTTTGAGCAACTGTGCCTTTCAAAGACGACGTCTCGGTTTGTGCTGCGCTAGCATAAACACGCACGGCCATAAGCTAACACGAAGCACTTGAACATGAACATGCTTGATGTCAAAAGCCCAGGCTCTGTTTTGTCAGTACAGGGAGAATAACAGCCGGTGTGTCTGTAGTCCCCTTACTGACAAATGAAATGACACCAGCCTATTTTTAAAATGGCTGAAGAATATCTAGACACTGTATGGTAGACGTTTCTGAATAACGTAGGAAATTAAATGTTTTTGAATAAAACACTAAAGCTGGCTAAATGCTGGCAGATTTCTTTCACTTTGAAATTTAAGTGTTGAGAATGTTATGGTGTTGTTTTGCCTTGAGGCCAGGAAATTGTCTGGTGTACACCAGACTCTGGGAAGGAAATAAAAGAAAACAACACTTTTGCAGGTGGTGGAATAACCTGGTATTTGTGCTTTTCGCTGTCTCCTCATCCCTTGAAGTGCCATTTTGCCTTTTTTAGAATAACTGGCATTATCTTAGCACTTGCAGTTACAGCATTAATGGAACACAGTCAAGTAGGAAAAATGGCTGTCCTAATTAAGATAAAATTGCTTGTAATCAATGTGATTTGCCAGAAGAGGCAGTCCTCCAGTACACAGAACAGATAGAGATGGTTTTCACGTTTATTGCCCTTCCAACTCCTCACAAGATAGACTGGATCACAGGTCCAACACTCTGATTACTTCTGAACACTTATAGCTCACTTTTGCCATAAGGGGAACACAAGCACACGCACACATCCACAAGCACACGCACACATCCAGTAAAATATGACAGTGAGAACTAATTAATGCATGTAGTGCATACAAGCCACATGCAATTTCCCACCTAAAGAGCTCCTCAATGGAAAGCCTTATGGACTCCACTCTGTGAACTCCCTCACAGCTTTTTGCTGAAGGTTAATTTAAGGAAGCGGAGGAATGTTCCACAAAGCTGATGACTTGTCAAATTGATCTGCCCTTCAGGGAGCCTAATGTCTTGTCTGCCTCCCTCCCTTCTTCATTTGATCTGTGTAGGACAGCACAGCATGCGTTTAAAAGACTCGTGGCATTTTCCACGGTGTCGTCAATAGACGCCACTATTACTTAAGCATCATGTATGCATAATGACTATGGATCTGTCAATGCATTCACCTCGTCTCGGCACGCCACCGCAACACCAGTTCTCTCCCCCTGCTGATCCTGCCGCGCGTGCGCGTGCGCGTGCATCCCACGGGCACGTCTGATTGAGCAGTCTCCTGTCTGCCATTGCTCATCTGTGGGAAATCAATAGAGGATCTGGGATTGGAGCTGGGGCTAATTGAGCTCTCCTCTCACCCTTCTCTTATTGCTGCCAGAAGCGTTTTGTCATCGCAGCACCTGGTTCGCACCAAGGGGCCAAGGGACCTAGTCGGCGATCAGATAGGGCTTGTAAATGCCATGGATACGGTAGTGTGTGCGTGTGGGGGGGATGGGGAATCTACGAGTGAGCGACCTTGTGAAGTTGAATGCTAGCATGGGCTTTGAAAAAGCTGCATTTATTCACTTGTACTGTTTTTAGAGGAGCCGCTTAGAGTATGTCTCTCCATACCTAATGACTGTCGAGAATGTCACTGTGGGCGTCTATGCTGCCGGGCAACAAAGACACTCCAGTCTTCATCTCTGTAATGTTTTACTGATGTGGCTCTCCAACTGTAAGGCATTCATTGTATTTAACTGTTACACCATTGCTCGCCGGTTTCAGTATTCCCTACACACATTACCGTGCCCTCGTGCCATGGCTAGAGAAGTGTACTGCCGGTGTTTGTGCATGGTTAAACAAGCTATGGTAATGCTTGGCCCACTCCCAAAAGCCTTTTACACCCTGCCGGCTCCCTCTCTGCTTAATTTAGCAAATAGAGATTCCCTCCATCCCAACCATCTGCCGTTCATCCCTTCGTCATTCAGCACCCTCCCGGTCCTTCCATCTGCCCGCGTGTCCAAGGCCTAAATGTCATCAATGTCACAGATGACCCTGCCTTGCGCCGTTGAAACATTGCAGCAATTGTGACTGTTAAACCGCGCTCATTTCTCGCTCCCTTGGCAGTGATGTATACACATGCTGAGGGCTTATGTGAGGCCACCCAAACTCCCAGTTGATGAGATCATCAACTGACACCACAGACCATGTCCTTTGTTGTCCTCCAGAGCTGATTCTTTATTTTATTTTTTACTTTTTTCCCCCGTGGGCGATGTTTTGTAGTGTCTCATCTAGGTCAAGCTTGCACCACCGAAACGCAGGTTAATTGGGTGTTCGCACTGTTGAGCGTTGCTGGAAATTTACAGAGGGCATTTTTAGACTTTTTTTTTTTCTCTCTCTCCAGAACCCAGAAAACCATGGATTTATATATATTCATTGTTTATATTTGGTTGGGGAGCTAGTGTGCATCTCATCATTAACTGTAACATGAATCATCCTGAGGCACATAGTTCTCAAAAGAGCAGTTGAAAACACTGTTCAAGAGATGCAGCTTCTTTTCCTCCACATCTACATATGAAGGCAAGCGTGCAAATACAATTTACCAGACACTGTCAATAACACGTGGGTTTAGCTTGCATTAATGTTGCTTTATCTTGAGTAGTGTGTTGCTGTGGTAAATATATGGATCAACAATGTTATTTTTTTTTTTCCTCATATGAGCATGCTTTGATGTATTGGTTCCCTAAAATCAGCAGTCTGCATAGCCTATACCTGTAATGTCGCAGTACAGTCACACCCATCGTAGACACGACGTGCTCACCCACCAAATGATAGGTACATTATCTTGGCGTTGTCCTAAAAGGAGGTGGTGGCATTAGACCTGGAGTTGATCCCCTGGCACCCTGGCATCCTGGCACCACACTACAGGGCACAATTCAGATTGATCAATAATTTGCTTCTTAACTTCCACCACTGCTGAACCCGATCTTTTGCCCTTTAACAACCTTTTTACTTTTCATGGTTGTATTTTCAACATGTTTATTGTAAACATTGTATATATTAATTTTACCTTTTTGATTGCAACATTAGACAAGAACCATGTACACCAAAAGTTTCTTAATTTTCTCTTGGGTTCTGGCTGATCTTCTATAAGCTATTAGCCATTTTTGAATCGGGTTGGTTTACAAAGACTATTCCAAAAATGTAAGCCTAAAATTAAGCCAAAGTGTAGCTTTTTGAATGTACTGTCAATAGCCTGTCATATCATTTTTGACGAGGGCCATGAGGCTCGAGAGGATTTCAGTAGGCATATTGAAAATAAGAAAATGTTCATTTGAAGGTGAACCAGAATGATGCATCACATAGTTACAATTGTCCAAATTCTCTCTAGTAGCATTCCCTGGATAACTGCAGTATAGGTTCAGTAGAGGGGCGGAATTATTATTCTTTTCAAAGCTCCCTCACTCAAACACACTATATGTAACCTATCTTGTGGTATTTTGTTTGCGCCGTGGATGTGTGTGCGCACTTCCTACATTTTCCTGCCTTTTGATCCTTGGCCAATCTCATGCCTGACAAGGGTTTGTATATGTATATCTTATTATTATTATTATTATTATTGCAGCATTGATGCAAAAAGGTTTCTAACTAATGTTATAGTTTGTTACACGAGCCACCGTAACTTGGTATCAACATATTGGCTGCATCTCTTGCTTCCTCTGTACACAATTTGCGGTGTTTGTTGCTGCTGATGTGGATTGCCATGCCAGCAGCGGTACAAAGAGAGATTATTGTTGGGGTAATTGGCTTTTCCAGGCCTGATTTGATACGAGGCTCTTGTCTGATCCACACACCTCTTTACTGAGCAAAATGGAAAGACAATGAGGTTCACATGAAACGTTCGCCTCATCACATCCCTTGAGAAATCGCCTCAATTGTCTCATTGTCGTATTTAGGATCAGGGTAGAAAGCATAGTCACTGTGTCAAAACAAACTACATACATACACAAATTGGTGTAATGTGTTTTGGAAAAAACTAAAGTAAATGGAAGGAAAATATGTTTGGTATTAAAATAAATGTGAGGAAATGGGCTGCTTGGCAGTGAATAATCAGGCATACACTGACATCAGTAAGTCAACTGCTATTTAGGACTTTCATTGGTCCAAATTTTACATGATTCATTTAGACTGGGAAATTTAAATCTATCTTATCCTGTCCTTAACAAAACCAGCAGGTTCCACAACCACAATATGTTCATTTTTATTTTGGCAAAATTGTATTGGGACAAATTAGGATATTATTAGGATCCTATGCAAAGAGTGAGTAGAGCGGGGCGACATGTGATCCAGAAGTCGCTAGTTTTATCCCAATAACTCCTGACCAAGTGTTGAGGTGTCTTAGAGCAAGACACCTAACCTTAACTGCTCCCGGTGGTTGGTTGCGCCTTGCACGGCAGCAATCGGTCTTTGAATGTGTGTGTGAATGTGAGGCAATCCTGTACAGCGCTAGAGTGGCCAGAAGGTTAGAAAAGTGCTATGTAAATGCAACCCATTTAGCATTGACTTTTAAATATTTTGTATTGCCATGTTAATTGATCCATTGTGTCTTTTCCAGACTAGTTTGTCTGGTTTATGCTGTGGTCTGCAAGTTGCATCAAATAGCATAATGGCCTATTATATCTGCTCGCAGCTCCTCTAGCAGGAGAGTAGCATAGAGATGTAACACAGATTTGCAAATTGGGGGGAAACAATTACATGAATGGAACAGATTCATATATGTCAGAGTTTACACAGCTTTGTTTACTGTTTGTTTTTATGATTCTGCTTCATCAATCCCTAAGTGAGAATTCAGCAAATTAAGTAAAATTAACCCTTTGCTAATTTAATTATGACAAATCTTAATTTAATACACACAGAATCACAGAAGACTTTGGAGTAGGGTTAGGGTTAAACTCAAAAACTAGGTTATATTTGAATACCAGTAATAAAAAGATTATAATAGAAGATAAATGTATAATTTCTTTGCATTTGGTATTGATGGCTTGAGAATCACTTAACTATGGGCTTCTATTAATAAACAAAATCAGTTAAGTACTGTATGGTGTAAACTAGAAGGATCTCATCCCTAAGTCTAATAGCTATAGAGAGCTTAAGTCACTTCCGCATTATGGGAGCTAAGTTTGAAAAGATATATGTATGTAGTCATTTCAACAACGAGAATAAAATAATTTTTAGATCCCGTTTGCTTTGTAACACAAAGTACACATATGATGTTTGACTATATAAAAGGTAATTTTTCGAGTCAAGAAAGTCTGTTTGTTTTGCAAGTATAAGTCTGAAAATATGTAATTAGTAAGACTACAAACCCCATGTCGCGTAAGTGTCTTGACGTTTTCGAGCCACAATCCACAAGCCTAAGGAAGCATTGTGACGTGTGCGAGACAAAAGCTGTAGTTCACACAAACGAAAGATTACTTTATAGTTTTACAACAAACTACAATGTTTTAGACTTGAACAATTATCTTTTAAATAGTCAAACATCATATGTGTACATGTCACAATTCATATGGGATAACAAATAATTTGATTCTCGCCGTTGACTACCATACATTTTTTTTCTCCAAACTAAGGTCCCATAATGCAGAAGTGACTATACTTCTATTGGATTTGTAATAAACATAGGTAAAATGGAATTTAAATTGTTGTTTTTAGACATACAGTACTTTATTTTCTTAAAAGCACAATAGCAGTATGCTATAAATAGTACGTATGTGCCTAATATAAATACTGTACTGCATATTGTTTTATATGGCACTAAATTAGCTTCTGCACATTTTCTCCCAGAAAGTAAGGTCTTGTTGATGACCGCCTGCGATGTCTAATTGGCAATGTAGTCGAGCAATGTGGGCTCAATGTTGCTGTATTTTGGTTTGCGGTTTTCACATTCCTCCTTTGTTGATCTCTCGACTTCTGCCAAGAAGGCTGTTGGCAGACCCAGTGTCACAGTTGAGGGTAAAATGAGTCTTTGATGCTTTTAGAGCCCATAACACATTCGGCTGCGCCAAGCCTATTTTGATTTACAGACCTCTCAATGGAATGGAACTCTACAAAGTTGGATATGTGAATGAGTTGGAGAGGCAATTGATCAGTAAACTAGCTAGCAATAATAGTGTCAGTATATTTCTGTTCTCTTTTGACCCAATTTGAAGCCATTAGAATTCTGTAGTATTTCTCTGTTGCCTCTTTCATTCTTGTGGAATTGTTGCCAATGGAAGGAACCACTCATAATGTACTGTGACCACTGGCACCATGTTATGGGTTCTCTGATAGCTCTTTCTTTAAAGTGGCTGGTTAAAGAGAGAGGGACAACCACATGTTTAGCCTTTGCCAAAGAACACTGCATGTTTGCATGGAGGAGATTCACAGTGTAAAGTAGAGAACAGTAATCATAAGTAATGATTAGCCAGTGTGTGTCAATTCATTAGTAACAATTTCTGTGATGCAAAGTTTAATGTTACACACTGAGGAATTAATTATCACCCCGTGTTTCTCATTTAGGGCCACACTGCATCCTCTCAACTGCTGCACCATACAATCGTACCCTTTTTTTGACCTTTTGTACGAAAGCTGCTATAAGGTGCGGACAAACACAACAATAGGATTGTTTATTTACCGCCTTGGCTAGCAATTGCTGTTGCAATTTTAACAACGGTCTGGTAGCACATAGTAAATATAGGGTCAACCGAAGCTGTATTATGTGTTTAAAGTCTAACCTTGAGTGTTGTGTTGCTGTAAAAGGTTAAGTTGTTCGAATTGGGAGTGTTGCATATGGACACACGTGGTCTTGGTGTTGAGAGACTCACGTCTCCCTGTTCACATCCACACACCCTTCTTCATCAAGTAACAATGACAGATGGACTGGAGAGAGGGGAAGAGGGTCAGCCTAAAGAGGCATGCAAGTTGCACTGGGTTGTTTAATAAAAGTGGAAAATGAGGCCACGTGCAGTGTGTTGTTGTTGAGGGGAGGGAGGAGGGGTAGTGGTGATTACAGTGTCCATCAGACTGCAGGACGGCCCGCGTCAACCCTTAGGATTGATGTTTGACAGAATAATTAGAAAACTGTCTCCGCCTGTAATCACTGGAGCTCATCTCTCCGCAGAGGGCTTCAATTCGCTTGGTAGCGCACGCACACACACACACACACACGCACGCGTCCCAGTCATCCATGGCTGAGTGGTATATGGGACGGAAGTCTGACAGAGTGTTAAGGTAGGAGTGAGCCTGTTTACTCTCATGGAACTGAAAGGGTTTATCTCCAGAGGTGGGTACGGCAGCGAGTGGGCCACTTCACCCACTGGGTGAATAGAATGCTGGGAGAGGTAGGGTTTATGGAGTGGAAGAAATGGAAAAGGGGGAGTTTTACTGTCGCACCTGTACAGACGGATGAGCGATGTGAAGGAACATTGGCCATTTTTCACTCCACACTTGTTCTAGGTTTGTGTAGTTGCGCGCGCGCGCGCCTGCCTATGCGCATTGTGTCGGCTGTGGAACTGCGTCCACCCAGATATGGTTCTGTCAAAGCAGTGTTTGTACAGTTTATCTTTGCCTGTACCCAAATAGTGGGTACACTCATTTCCGGACTATGCTGAAAGTTGCGCATGTTTTTGTTGTCTGGCTGGTCCTGCGACTTGTGTATTTGGTCTGCGTACTACTGCCAAGTGATGGCACTGTACCTGTGACAATTGAAACTGTCAACTGTATCTCTGAATATATAAGCTTGTATGATGTATATCTCTTAAAGACACATTTATTTTAAGTGCGGCTAAACACTCCGGTGCACCTGTTTAGTCTGGATGATATGCTGAGCTGTTGAGCACAATACACTGGTTGTCGCACAACGGTACAAAAGAAAAGGTATCTAACACAGGAAGTGTCACATTACCGCTAGTGAGATGTTCATTAAGATAATGGCCTCTAGGCTGCTCCCGACCGCCAAAGGTCACACAGTCTGTCCATCCTCTCAGCCTTTGGAGCCAAGTCTCCATATTAAACCGTCATTGATTGAGGATATTGCCAGACTTCTTCTCTCCCCCTGGGGCTTATATTGGCTGTTCTGATCCCTTTAATACCTGAGAAAACCCCTAATGGCTAATTGATATTCTGCCTAGTTCCCTGGAGTCGCATCAAAAGTGTGCAAGGCTAAATGTCAGTGCAGAAAGCCATTGGTTCTCCTTCCTTCCCAGAGAGACCGCTATCTAGACAGATCCTTCCCATCAGCGTATTAGAGAAGGCAGCCTCTCATCTCTGTTTGAGGCCGCGTGCAGACATGGAAAGCTGCCGTACAGCAGCTCCCACATCTGCTGCCGCTGCACAGTGGGGGAGCCAGACTCTTGTATGTATCTGTGTCTGGCTTTTTGAAAATTAAATTATGATTGGACCCATCTGTTTTGCCTGGTTTTCTGTGTTTCAAGCAATCTAGCCACCCGTTTACCCTGACCCCACAGGACCTGGTGTACAGGAAGGGATGGTGAGAGGGTAAAAAGTACAAACAGCGGAGCGTGCAATATGTCTGTTCTATCAACTTCTAAATTACTCATGTAGCTGGAGCTGAGTGGCTTTCAAAAGTAGTAATCGCCTTTCAATAACTGCTGTGATTTGGTCATTGACGAAGATGAATAACAAATTAGTGTGCTTGTTAAAAGAGGCTCTATTTATAGTGGTTTACAGCGGGCTGGCAGAGGGGGAGAATGCCCTATCAAAATAACCCCCCATTTATCAGGATTACAGTTCTTTGAGGTGGTTCTGGCCCAACTAAATTGCCTCTTCAACTAAGCAACTAGCTGAGAAGGGAATTACTTGGTCCCTTTCTCCATTCTTAGTTTACTTTATTTTTATGTTTGTCTTTATATATTTTCTTAGTATTGCAGTGATATGGAATAATTTAAACATAAGGACTCTGCTATTCTTTATCGGTCACATTGGATAGTGCATCTTCCTTTAAACTATCTCTTTTTATTCCACTTTTTGATCACACTCACAACTGCACATAATCAATTTTCAAATGAAGTTATGCTGTATTGTTTGTCTTATTTTAATATTCTCACTTCACTGTGAAATGCCTCTAGCTATGTTAATATTTAGTCTGGGATAACAGATTATGTGACTGTGCAAGGTGAAAATCGCAGGTACTGTATGCTACTGTATTTGCAATGAGAAAACAAATATAAAACCAAAGGACCTCGTTAGAACCATTTAGTTATAACAAAAATATCAGCTTTGCCATTTTTATAATATGACATTTTGCAAGTTCTTCTTTTGAGAGGAAAATGCTGTAGTTTTAACTCTGATTGAATAATCTGTATAATAATAATCCGATAATCGATATGCCATTTTTTACAGAGTTGTAGTACCTCCTAGGTAAGGACAATATAGCTTGTTCTTTAACCTCGTATGGTACTTCTGTTACTTCTTAATGTTAAATGACTCAGTTGTTTTCCCATTAGCGCCATGCGCTTCCTGAACTGTGAGTGAACGAACCTCACATGTACTGTCGGTATGCAAATGTTTTGGACAATGATTTGCCTTGCAAAGCACATCCAGCTGCCCTTTCAGCGGCTCATTGGCTCCCAAGATCAGGTGAAATCTGAACTGAAATCATTTGGATAATTGACCTTCTGTGTGCATACATTAAAATAAATTAATTTTGATTGGCCGTGTAACATTAGGAACAAAGCAGTAAATGTTGTGCCTTTTATATTCATATGCCGGTTGGTTGTACCGGGTCTCTGAGGTGATTATGTATGCCATTCACCAACTCTTATGCAGTCCTGCAATTTAATAAAATAATTATTGCTCTGAGCAGTGTCGCTTTGCATTCCACACTGAACTTTTAAATTCCCTCTCAGGCTTAAGGAAATGGCAGAATGTTTTTTTTATGAATGCCTATGCACACATATTGTAGTGTGCTCCAGGATCAGTGTTGGGCAGGAACTAGTTACTGTAAAGTTGTTACTTTTTCTAGTAACTAGTAGTGTAACAAATTACTTTTTCCAAAACAGTAATAATATTACTAATACAATAACGAGATGTGCCCGGGGACCATCTCCAGATTGGAGCCAGTGTCACTGGTCAGATGGCACTGGCTGGAGGGTGAACCTAACATGTTTTTAGATAGTGTGGGAAACTGGAGGACTCACGAAACCCATGCAGACACAGGGAGAACATGCAAACTCCACACAGAAAGGCCGGGTCGACTGGGGTTCGAACTCTGGACCTTCTTGCTGTGAGGTCAATTCTAAAATGAGCTGGCTACACAGGTTGTCATTTTTCAGAAAGGGTGAGGCAGGGTAGTGATTGTGAAAGTAATATAGTAATGTAACTAGTAACGTAACTAATTATTTTTAATACCCAGTAATAAGTAAATAGTAACTTATTACTATTCCTGAGTAACTTACCCAACACTGTCCAGGATATGTACAGATCATCACAGATCATTGTGGTGGCTGTATACTCTCGGTACGTCTGCGTCAACAAGCCCACGACCTGTGCTGTGTGCAAGAGGGTCATGCGGCTTCCCTGGTTTTGACAGCCTTGTCCATGTGAGCCTGCTGTTACTGTGAGCGTAGCCATGCCTGTGTCGGGGGCCCACGTGTAGCGGCCACAGCTCGCTGACGGACAGCCATTAACCCTTGGGTTGAGGCAACACTTCATGTCTGCCTGTCACCACTGACACGTCTCTCTCTCTCTCCGGGGACGGAGTAATCCTGCCCTACAACGGCTGACATTGTGCATGCCGATGCATGGAGCCGCCACCTACACCTGGTGCGTGTGTGTGCTGCCGTAACTGTACGTAAGCTGCTTGTGTGTCGCCTGTGTGTGTGTGGGGGGGGGGGGGCAGGGAACGATACAGAGCATCCCACAGAGAGACACGGAGAGAGCTATCTCTCACTTTGCCTCTCATTGTGTTTGTCCTGCTCTGCGGCTCATTCTTTTCAATTTTCTGTAGTGTTGTTTGTCATCTACACGGTATGCTTTTTGAGGTTCCCGTAGGGGGGGGGGGAATGAAACCTGCAAGCTGGAGTGCATCTGATATCTCCGGCAAATTAGTAAACGGAGCTCTTCTGCTAAATTGGCCCCCCGCATCTGATAAAAAGGACTGCTTGTGTGATGTGCATGAGCGGCCATTGCTTGCTTTTATATCAGCTATCTACTATCCACTGTTTTGAAAGCCACTCCAAACCAGCAATAACAAAGCTGTCCCCTTACCGCCTAGCCAGCGCTGTGCACTCGCTGGCCCCCTATCTCATCACAATGGGAGAGGTGAAGTGCACTTCAGTTTGAGACCAAGTGTTTATCAGACGTGGCTTCCAAAGTCTGTTTTGAAAAGGGGGGGGGGCCACTTGTCAAATACACACTCAGTATCCACGGAGTACAGACACATTCAGCAAACCTGCAAACAGACTACACCTAAAATGTTACTGTACAATGATGTTGATCGTAATTATCAACTGTTTTACAGGGGTAAAATGTGAGGACATAATGGGTCACAATTATTTCAAATTCAACTGTACAGCATATTGGGAGCAGTTTGGGTTTTTGGGTGGATTTGCGTTAGTATGATCTTGCATTGTTAACATCGCTGTACTAATATTTCATATTTAAAATGGCAACAATCAATGACAACTATCACGATAACTAATTAATTGACTAATTAACTAATTTATCGACAAAGAACAATGTGGTTATTGGTTTTATTAACGCCATGTATTGGAAGTCATAATCCACCAGTCATAATCTATTTTATTGTATGATTTGTATTATACATTTTACCTACAGTGCATGATAGTTCTGTGATATCATAGTAGGCGAGCATGTTCTTGTTCCTTCCTCAGATTTCTGTGAAATTGTGCACGACCAGACGCACACGAAACGAGTGGGAGTTTGTACGGTGAATGGTGTGTAAAGAGTTACGTTTGCTGCAATGAACCTCTGAGAGCAATGATTGATCTGTGGATAAAGAGAACGAAATTACTTTCTGCAATTCTATGAGAGCGGCACGCCATAAACAGACATAAACAGTCATAGACAGCAAAGCAGTCGGTTGGATAGTGGAGGGGGAAGAAAACGGTGCAGCGATGGTAGCTGTCACGGCTCACGACCTCACCGCTCGCCTACAAGAGATGGCAGACCTTGAAGAGGTAATGACCATCACAGGAAAAATCCATTCACTATTCACTGGTCTTTGCCGGCGCTCACCTGTCCTTTTTCCTTCACCTCTTTGACTCGTCCACCCGCCGACTCCCCCTAATCTCCCGCTGGCCTGAGGCAAAGGCACCGCTTTGATTGGTTTCAGATTCTTCTTTTTTTCTTGCCTGCCCAAGACGTGCGAAAGCAATGGTGTCCGTAGAGAGACTGCCTGTTGGACAGGGAGTCAGGCCCGAGACCGCTGCCTTCACAGGGTGTGATGATGGTGACTAGTGCGTATGGCCGTGGAGCCTGGATGGGCAACCTAGTATATATTGTGGACAAGGGGGTGTACCACCTTTGCTACCGCTTTACTAGAAGCGGAAACAAAGGCACAGCAAGCTGGTTTTGGATGATCCAGTCGAAACAGTGTTTCAACATCAAACTGTTTGATTTAGTACTGTAGCATTTTGTAACATTTTTGTATTGAATGCCTTTGATTCATTCAGGTACACCTGAATTCCATTATTCACTACTCTGCTCTACCGGGACGATGAACAACAATACGAAAGGACATTTGCATACGGATCAGCGAGTTGGAAACAAGTGTGTCCGTAATGGCGTCTCATGGGTTTATTTTTTATTTTGAAGACTTCTACAAGGTGGCTAATTTGCTCTTTTCAGATCTGAGACTAGTGACACCTTGAGAGAGTGAGGTTTAGTGATTTTCTTTTTTTCTTTTTTCTCCAAATGGCGGAATTTTGAGGAAGCTGAAGTCACTACTTGCTGACACATCTATCTTCTGTACTGTAGGATCCTGTAGCTAGACATTCCCAGTGATATATTCAAGCACCGCAGAATGTTACAATGTTAAAATGGATGTTTGGTAATGCAGATGTTAATGGTCTGGTTTCCGTGGATCCATGTTTTCTCATTCCCCGGTGGCCTCGTCTCCTTGGTGCGATCATCGATCATCCAGGCAGCTGCCAGTCTTTTATTTATTTTTTTACATGGCTGTCAGCCACAGCTCTTCTTTGACATAATGCCTGGTTTGTGTCACCACAGACCTGGGAAAGAGCTGTCATGCTTCAGCAGCCCAGATAATTATTTCTCTCTTATCCCTCTTTGCCAGGCCAATCCCAACCTTCAATAGATGCCACGGTACCATGCCACCGTCTTTTCACTGTCCTTCCCGTATGAGGCTACCCTCTGATTTCAAGATCCCATCTTTGACTGTGTCGGCCTATGTTTCCCATTTTGAAAGTATCTGCCGTTTTCTAGGAGGATTCACACAAAAAAAAATTGTTATTTCGGAAGTCTAGCTCAACAGGAGCTCAACAGGAGATGCATGTTATGAGATGGAACACCCTCTCATAACATGCATTTTTGCTTCTCATTTCTGGCAAACAGCCATATAATGATGACCACAGGCTTAAAAGTTAAACTTTTAAACCGAGATGTGCCTTTGAGACATTTCCTGCTGTTATGTCTTGGATATTTTTATTTTCTTTAATACAATTATACGCATCTTATCGCATTTGTGCCAGATTAAGGCATATCACCAAATCGGGACTTTTACATTTAAACTCATCTGGTTTATCAGAGCTTTTCTCTGGGCCTGGGTCTCCTGTTTTCCCCCCAATGTCACGAAAACATTTTCAGACCAAGGATACAAACGGGATCATCTAAATGCATTGTACTCTGCTGTGTCTACTTTTGACATGTGATTGTTTTTCCAATATGCACTCTATAATAACGTGCGCTGCGTTCCGTTTCGTATTTGTTTTGCAATGCTCGTGCGTCACTTGCACAAAGCGCTAGCTTGCGTGGCATTTCTGCTAAATGCTAGATGGTACACACGCATTGTTTATGTACCTTCTATGCTCCAAAGTTGTCCGTTTTGATTCATAGTACTAGTATAGCATAGCGGCATGCCTTTCCTGTTTCAATGCCACATAAATTGATATTAAACGTCTATAGGTCCATTTGACGTTTAGAAAGCAAGTAGTTTCAATAGTGCTTAGCCATTAGTGTTTAGCTCTTGGATTCTTATTGATACCTGTGAAGCTTTTAAAGAGGAACCTCTGACCTTACAAGAATGTTTCTGTGCGTTTTACATGCATCATAACACATTTAATCGCAGGTTACAGCAAGTTACCTTCAGACGAAAGGGGCTTCGTTACACACCACTTTTGTCCAACAAGGGATACAGAATTCCTAGTGGAAGCTTATACATCATGTTCCGGAATCCCCTGCAACCAAACATTGTTTCTGTGACACCAAGGTGCTACGTTCTTAGCATGGCTGTTAATGACAATGACTGAAAAATAACCAACAGTCCTCTCAAATAGAACTGCCGTCGTCCCCAAGATCTGTGATTTATAACCAGCGGGCCTCTCTTGATTTCAAATCAGTGGCCTTGGGCATGTGTGCTCAGGCCCTCAGCATATCGGAGAGGAATAAACAAGGCCCAGTAGAAACAATGTCGCCTGTCTCTTGTAGATAAGGAAGAACAATAGGCCCTAATGGGCCATGGAGAGATGCACGCCTATTTATTCGAGATGTCTTTTCCAAGTCCTTTCTGCTAGATTCTTACAAAGAAATCAGAGATGCTGACCCCTTTCTTTCCATCCTGCAGACAGATTAGCGCTGTTTAACAGGGCTATGGAAGCAAAAATGTGTGTTTGAGTGATAATTCAGTAATTCATGCTCCCCTACCCACAGGGAGCCCAACAGACAGAGCAAGAAAAACAATGCTTTTCGGATTCCCCTTTGGTGGAAAGCACATCATTTGTAGCTTATTAGTTCCTGCACTTGTGTAGGAATAGTTTTTGGGTTTCTTCCAGCCTCAGACCTTATTGAAATGGCATTTTCCATCAGCTGTTGTGCAGCACTATTTCACGTCAGCTTCAGTAATGATGAACGGACCACTTCACTGACTCATTGCAACAGGCATAAACTGGCATCAAGTAACTGAAAAAAACCATGACGAGTCTTTCGTTCAAAAATGCAAAAGTTTAGGCTACTTGGAAAATATTTTTGGCACAGTTGAGTCGAGTCCAAACATTTGTCACATTCGTGTTCATGTTAGAAAATAGATTCATTATAGTGTATGAAGGTTTAATTGAAGTGTATTATAATCATCAGCTGAGTGGTTTCTAAAACTGTGAAATAATGCAAGACTAAATTACAAATGATGGGGAAATTACATTTTGTTCAGGGATGGATCTATTAGAAATGTCCCTACAGGCGTGCTCTTTCTGCTCTTGTCACAGTGCTTTCTCGGTTGATAGCGATTGCTTCGTCATTACTACGTTATTGAATACGTGGTACTGCGGCTCATACCATTTACATTTTTGGACCTTTTATACTTGCATGTGCAGATGCTCTGGGAGTGCATCATCCAGCCATGTGGGCATGCCAAATTGTCTGGGCTACGTTTCTTTGTTGTCCTAAATGCAGTTTGCGGGGTGTATAATTGCAGGAAGAAAAGCCTATTCCTCCAATAAAGGCACCTCTTTGAGTTTGACATAAAATATCCTTAACAGGGTGACTGAGTGCCTGCTGCTATGATCCTATTTTGTGAAATTATAAGGATTTTGCCAGGCCCAGGTAGACTGTATCAGCTGAAGCTGTAACACTCTCTGATAGAATGCACACTGATCCTCGAAAAGAGAAACCTGGCATATTATACCTGACGCATTTCTCTGCTCCAATGAAAGACATCCGCCTTGCTGCAGACAGCAGGGTGGACGGATTTCGGGTGAGCAGTTAGCTTACCTGAAATAAATGCCTGCAAGGAAAGTGGTTCTACTTGTCTCTGTGACAGGAGGTAAAACTGTGGGGGAAATGTGTGACGTGAGTCTTATTCATCAGGATTGGATTGTCGAATATCATTTCAGCCCGTCCAAGTTGACCTTTCTTGAGAGGCTGAGAGTCCGATTCAGGGGGAGAGCATGTTTGTGGTTGACCTGTTATTCATGAGGGCGTCAAGCCATAGAGATTGACCCTCATTTTGGGTGCTGTTGTACCTGGGAACTCTACGAGAGAGAATCTTTTGCATAGCCAATAGCTATTGTAGCAAAGAAGGGCTGATGGGATGGGTGCTACCCCACATCCTATTTTACATCTGACTTCAGGACGTTCCAGTTTTGCCTTTTATTAGTTCACATGATGACACCCAATGCGTGTATATTGTTTTGGCGTTGTCATATCTAATAAAGCTTTTATCTGTAATGTCAAACTGCTCACATCTGTCAGAGACTTTATCTTCACCTAGGCTTTGTATGTTCCTTTTGAATCACTTCAGAAATCGTAAAGAGAATTAGAAAAGTTCTAGGAAAATGGAACAAACCCTGTATTTGCTACATCCATATTTCTATAAGCTGCATTTACTTGTGTGCAGGCGGACATAAATCATGTCTTATGTATCATTAATAAGCATGGGTGTCAATAGGAGACGCTTGAATAGAAGAAATATTGTGTTTCTCAATACAGACAGAGTTGAAAAATGTGCTGCTGATACAAAGAGAATAGAGCTTTCTCCATTAGCTAATGGACGGCATCTAAATCACTACTGCCCCCCAGTGGGGGACAGTAGTGGCAAGTGTTGCTCATGCCACGTTCATGCCGGCGTGTCTGATTGTGTGTATTGCCAGTGTGCACACAACACTCATTCGGAAGGGTGTGTGTGATTTATGTGCAAAGGGTTTTGCTGCACTTTGTCTTTCCTAACAGAACCACGTCATGCTGTAGATTTAATCTAATTGTATCCTTGTGTCACACCAGTAGTGTTTGCGTAGCATTGTCTGTCTTTCAGTAAATATTAGCATCCTCCAGGAGCCCTTCAACCAGTTGGACACAATTGCATATTCATGGTACGCTTACATACAACGTCGTTTAGCAGACACCTCTATCCATACAGAGTGTGTGTAGTATTAAGGTGCTGATGGTTGTTAGGTGTCTTGCTCGGAGATAGGCCCGGCAGGTTCAGCTGGGCCAGCCAACCACCATAACCACTAGGCTGTCCTACCCTTTATGTGTTCCACATGTGTTTACTATGGGAAGAACTCTGGGGGATTATTCTCACCCCTTTATCACTCTGAATGCAAGGCACTAAAATTAGACTTGATAATTGACAAACACTGCCTTCTGTGCTACACATAAGTGTGTCTCTCTACAGCTTGTATTGGAGTAAGTAAGTTCAGTAGAAGTAATCGTGTGTGTGTGTATTGAGTCCTGCCTGCTCAGTATGTGAGCCGATGCACATGAGTTAGCTGGATGGCATCAGTGGCTTTTTTTCCTCCTTCTCCCTCCTGAATGACAGTGATGAGGAGAACGAGGCACGTGGGAGCAGGCGGGACTCTTCTGAGATGGACAGGCGCTCTGCGTTAGCGTGGCTGACACATAGAGAAACACGGCGTGACTTGCAACATTAGAGGCACTGCAATGTGCTTTGAAAAGCGTCTCTTGCATTATGTAAACCTATTGAGGATGTTATGTGGTTTTTTCTTTTTATTTATTTGTCTGTCTTGCCATTTTCTCACATACTAGAATGTGTGTTCTGGGTGACAAACTTGCACAGCATCAGCACTGGAAGGAGCGCTCAGTACAGTTGAGTTAACATGTCGTGTTGTATGGGCAGACTCTTTAAGCCACTGCCTAAAGTCTGTCTTTGTTTTGGATCCTTTTGTGTCTCCCCAGCTAGTCTCCGCTGTAATGTGGAAATGATCTTGAGGACAACGCCATGGTCACTCTGATTGCTATCCAAGTGCTTGATCTTCTCTCCTTGCAAACATAATTAACACACACACTGAGTGCACGTACTATACTCGCACACAAGCACACTCTCTCACACGCTTGCTTAAATCAGCACTAACCGATTAGGGGAGATTATGAATAAACATTGGGGATTAATCCTGGGTCCTCACGCTACTTCCCACCGTGCTAGCCAGAATAATTACCAAAGGACTCGGTTGTTAGTGGGCCAAGGTGATCGCACCGCCACACACACACACTCACGCACTAGCTGCCCTGAAATCCCTGCTATAGAGATCTGACTTTCATGCTGATTTAATCAGAAAAGTGTCAGATCTCTGGCGAACAACCTTTAGAAACTCTTGTGTGCTAACTGACCAGTTCCATGTGACAGTGAGCCTGTTTGTTTGGTTCTCTAATTGTTAGTTATTGGTGCCTTCTGATACCTGATCATGATACCTGACCTAACCCTAGTCTCTTCTGCGTATTTTACTCGCAGTTGACCAACTTTAAGCACCCTTACATCCTTAAACCCTATATTCTTCTTGTAATGCTTGTAATTGTACTCTGTTAGTTTGGGAATGACACCGACTACTGAATCACGTAGTTGTAATGTTAATCTACACAAAGTGAAACAAAATGATGGAATTACTAAATTTCAATGGAGATAGGTAATTTGAACATCCAGGGCCAGTTTTGTCCCATTGTTATATGGGTATTGGAATGTAGTGTATTTCCTTTTTAAAATTAACATCTTAAAGGTATAGTCAGCTATTAATTTAATAGTTAATAAAACTTTTTAAATTTTTTTTTTCCAATTCACCAAATACCTCCTTGCATTTTGCTGTCTTACTGTACAGTTCTCTTGTGTGTGCCGAAAGAATAATCCAGTACTTCACAGCCCTGGCTCCGTGAATAGGAACATAAAGTGGTGGACAATGCTCACAACAGCTATGCCTTTGGCTTTGCAATGCGTTTCAATGTGTTGGGCGGAGCTTCTGAGGGAGTTTGTTGTGATTTGAGTTTAAAGTTGGCAAGCGTTCTCGAGTATGACTAGCCCTGCTTTAAATTGTCACTCCTGTCCCCCCCTCTCCGCTCATCTTTGTGCTCAGGTGGAGGCCATCTTAGTCAACATTTTCGGCGGCATTGTCAACTGTGCCATTATCGCCAACGGCATCACCAAGGCCTGCCGGGAACTGGAGCTCAAGGTGCCGCTGGTGGTCAGACTCGAAGGTGAGAAATTAGTCACGGTTACCTTTGACCTTCAACATCCTAGAATGTGTCACCTTGCTTCTACTCACACCTTGTCTATGTACACAGCACACGCACACACTCACACAACTGACAGTCACTACATCTTCACCGTCGTAACAGCATTTCTAAATATGACTGGTTATTTTGATTGATCTGTGACCACATTGCATTGTGTGTGATTTTTATTTTTTATTACTGTATGCAATGTTTTATTTAACGCCATATCCACCAATAAAAATGCGTTAACTTATTTTGTATGATATCTGAGGTTAAAGTTGGGCAGATCAAAGTGAACTTGCTTAGGCATATATTCAAATGAACCAATCGTGAAGAAGATTTCAGTTGTCCTGCTGTAACCAGAAGCAACAAAGGCTGACATCTGAGAGCCCAGGAGATGTCAATCAGGCGGTGTGTGTGCGTTTGTGTGTGTGTGTGTGTGTGTGTTCACGGCCACACAGTCCAACTAATCAGATGAACACACTCCAAACGCCTGTATGGGTCAACATGGGCAGTAAGCTCCAGAACCACTGCATTATTGGTGCTCCTGTCCGGCACGACTGCACCCTGTTAAGCGTGGGACCACGTCCTAGCCAAGGCATTAGTGCATTTTGCACACGCATCACTTCCCGTTGGTGTCGGCCAGCATAGCAATACAGGCAGCACTGATTGGGTCACCTCTCACCCGCGTATGCTAATCATTGACAGTCAGCTGTGTGTGTGCGTGATTTTAGAAGTGGTGACTCTTAGAGGTACAGGGCCAGATGGTATTTGGGTTAATTGGCAGGGATCTGCTGAGTGTCATGTCCTGAGCACTAGCATTAGCGTTAGCATGCAGCACATGGAATGACCCCACACACATTCTTAGGTCACTCTGTGGACATGGCTGCTTCTGGAGCAGCGTTATAGCGATAGTATAGAATATTTGCTGGTTCCCAATGAGAAAATGCATTATGGGGATTAAAGGAAACCACTTAGTATAACTCACCTGATACAGTCCTGTCAAAATCAATATATATTATACATTATTATGGTAAATTAATTTAAAATTAAATATTTAACATTAAAATATATACATTGAATAATACAGTCTGTTGCCTTAAAGGGCATGTATTTAATTAAGTTTTTAGAATATATACAGTACATGTGTTGTGAAAGTGTGGAAGAACGTCTGCAGGCCTGCACCCCAATGTATTCTTAAAATTGTGTCACAGCCTCTAATTAATCAAGTAAAATGTTTAAACGGAAAGACAACTTCTGTCAGGCTAAGCATCTTACTATGACTGCTGAGAGCAGAGAAAACCCACAATTGTTTATCAGCATTATTGTGGTTTATCCCAGACGTTTCAGTAGCTCATTAATTGACCAGCAAAGTGGCAAGGCCAGGAATGGCATGGGCTGTTGGTTGGTCTTACCAGTTTCTCCTGGCCCAGGGCTAATCCAGGCTTTAGCCTGAGTCATTATGTCCCAGGCTAAATACAGACTTGAGGTTGGGGCACAATCAATCAACTGAGCTAGCCAGCCAGACTGACCACAGGGCACTGACGAAGAACCACTGCTCTTCTCTTCTCTAAACGGATTAACTGGCACACTTTTAATTGGCCAGCCTTTTTTTCCTTTTTTCCCTGAAAGGACTGGCTTTATTACTTATGTATTACTATGAAGAGAGCTAGGAGGATTGCAGTGGGGGTTATGTGACAGCAACTTGCTACAGAGCTATTCCGTAATATTGTAGATACTGTACTGTACTATTTATATTTAATTCAATGTGTGAACCAGATACTCTGCGTGCAGTGCACGCACTCGCACACAAACACATGCACAGATTCACACACCCATACATAGACAGTCAGTTTAAGCAAATGCATATCTGAGGAACTGCTGCCCCCTGTGGCCACATTGTGCACCACAGGGGGAGCTCACAATGTGGCATCACTAAGAAGGCTACCTGGCACATTGAACTACTGAAGTCCCCTTAAATAGCTCAGGTTGTGGGAGGGGGCGGGGCTGCGACTGCATTTGCTTACTCCATTCCGTGGCATATTGCTTCACTAAGCGACTGTCTGTCAAGGACAGCAGCCTGTCTTCCCCTTAAAGGGAGATTTAGCCTCTTCTCCCACCAGGTAATTAAAAAAAAGCCAGTGACCAGCATGGCAGAGGAATCAAGATGGCTGCCTCTGTCCTGACGGCTGTCTGAGTTCTGACAGTGTCATTATGGCTTAATGGAGTCTGATAGCAGACACACAACAGACAGACAGATAAGGTCTATTAAGTCTATATGTCAGTTATATTCATATTTATATAGCCCTTAATCCCATTACGGTTTCACAGGCCGATATTTCACACGCAAACAAACGGCACCCCCATAACCTGCTTCCACAGGAATGCACCACAGACAACTTAAAAATGCGTTCATTCTTCCACTGACTAACACATTCAGAAAATAAACGTGAGATCCTATTTTGGTCGTCTTCCAACTCTACCCTTTTATGGGTAAATGGATCAGGGTTTACTTTTCATTATAAATACTTTAAAAGTCACAATAATATATTTGATTATAAATATTAGAAAAACAAATATTTGATTCCCCTCTTTAAAGTCTAATTGCAGCAAACATGCTACTTACATTATACTAACTATATCCTGAATAAAAAATGTTAATTGCAGTGGTTTTTACGTGTGATAATTACATGTAATATTTCTAAATGCATAATTCTAATTATACTGTAAGTATAGTATTTAGAGATATAATTAAATATTACATGTAGACAGAAAATGTATTTGGTCTTAACATTGATATGTTCTTCAGGTTTCTAACTCTAGTTCAATGAGTAAATGTATGCAAGTGTCTGTGCGTCTGTGAGCTGGTCTCTGGCAGCACCTAGTGGCTGTAAGTAAGCATGCACGCATGCGCACGTGCGCACACTCGCGCACACACACAGTCGCACAAAGAGCACAAACACAGGCAGTCTTGGTTTAACCTCTCCTCCAGCTATTGTGAGCTGTCAGTGCTCCCTACTGCCCACATTGGAACTGGAGAGAGAGGGGGAGAGAGAGGGAGAGAGAGAGGTGCAGAGAGAGAGCGGAGGCAGAGAGGATTAGAGTGTCATGTGTAATACTTCATATTACACATAAAGTAACAGAGGTTAGCTTCCTGACAAAGCATTTCCTCACGCTC
>JAODTR010018324.1:0-25495 GCA_025399935.1 Amblyopsis rosae
AAAGAATGTGTGAGTTTTCATAGAAAACATGAAATTGTCTGGGTGACCCCAAACTTTTGAACGGTAGTGTATATATTTAAATATATTTAAATACAGTTCCCAGAAATAATAGCTAGAAATCTAAGCGCTAACAAAGATATCAGAAAATATAAGGATATTCTTTTTTATTTTATTTATATATATATATATATATATATCTCTAAGTGCATTGTGATGATTCGAGGAGGGGCAGGTCTGTAAACCAACTAAACCCCTGAATATGACCCAAGGACCACGGGACATACATGATGATTAACGTGATTCAGTGAGCGGTCTGGAACGCGTTGCTTGTGCGTGTGTGCGTGTGTGGGTGCAGACGGTGCTGTCTGTATGTTCATCTGTCTTGACTGGTGGGCTGCATGGCCCTAGTGACGATGTGCCGCTCCACTCCAGTGCCTGGCTGGTAAACAGCTGCCACGGCAGGAGGAGGTATTGACATGTTGTGCTCCGGGAAAGGCTTTTAGGCTCGTGTGTGTTGTGTGTCTGTCTGTGTGTCTGTCTGTGTTCTGTGTGTGTGTGTGTGTGTGTGTGTGTGTCTGTAACAGATTCCTTGACTACTACAATATGGAAGAGATTTACCTGCTGTTTCCTTATAGGGAATAAATTTAATTCAGCGGCACAATTACTGCAGGTGTTTATATGCAGCGTTTAAGAGGAACATGCTGTGATACCGCCTTCCAATATGTCAGAAATAATTAGGCTGATAGGAAAGTGCTGTATAAGGCACTAGTGCAGTGCATGACATGACACAGCACTTACTGTAAGTCATGGGTCAAGTGTTCTGCTGAGAAGCGGGGATGCAATTACTTTAGGGTGCTAGGAGGGTGTGCTTCTGTTACCCGTCTGTGTCTCTGTATGTGCGGTCACAGTGCCAGAGCTTTCCCATTCAAGGTGAAGTCAGCTATCGCAAGCTAAATGTAAGCTAATACACTTTTTGTCAAATTCAACAAATTCCCTCGCATTTCGCTATCTTACCGTTCTCTGTGCGAGTTGAAAAAAGAAGCAGATACTTCCACACAGCCTTGGTCCCGTAAATAGTAACATAAACAAAGTGGTGAACACCGCTCACATCAACAAAGCCGTAGTACTACTCTGTGCTTCTCAATGCATTTCCATGTGTGAGGCAGCGCCGCGATACTGTTTTAATTTGAGCTCGAATTTAGCAAGCGTTCTCGAGAATGACTGACCCTGCCTTTAAGAAAAGATGTACTCAACAAAACCTTCTCAGGTGTAGTTTCACGCTTGATTGATTATTTCTGCATCTTTCTTCATGTATATCTTTCTGTTACATGTTTACAAAGTATGTTAAATAGTCCTGTGGTGTCTGTTGAATATGTGTGTCACCTCTAAATAAATAACTGCCAAAGAAAATGACCTCACTTGGTTTGTTAAGAGATGTTTTTAACGCCAGATTTACTACAGCCTAATTTGCTGTTAAAGGTGTATTCAGCGATGCTGGAGAGTGATGTTTGAACGCTATGAAAACAGAAACACACCTCTCCCCTCAATGCAATATGTCTCCTCAGGAGCCCCTTCTTTTCAGAGCTCCTCCCACTTTGCCAATGCTGGCATAGTGTTGTCTGGTGCGGTCTGCACCACTTTGCTTGTGTTCCCATTTAGATTACAGACCCAGTGCTGAGTAAGAACACCAGGTATGTTTGCTAGCGCACATCAAATGGACAGCTAGCAGATCATGAGGAGAGTTTACATTTGTGCGCACCTAGAAATAACTGCCCAAGAACATGACCTCACCTGTTGCTTTGGAAACGTTTTTAACGGCAGGAGTTTCACTTTACACAAGCCACCATTAGGTTAGTATTGGATCCAACTTGCTGTTAACACTCGTGTAATTGGCTCTCTGGGAGGATGTTCGGTAGATGGAGCGTTTGCAGTATGTTAACTAAAGGTCACGTTCCCATAGAAACACGTAAGAGCGGCACGTGTCTCCTCGGTGACGAGGACAGAAGCCATTTTATGGCGTAATCGCTCATAAAAACGACAAACAATGACCACATCCTGGTAGCTCTGCTGTGTAAATAGTATAGTATGTTATGGGGGGGGGGGGGGTTTGTCAAATTATTAGCATTCTCTGTGGATGCTGAAAGAATGATCCAGTGTTTCTACACAGCCCTGGCTCTGTAAATAGGGACACAAACAAACTGACAAACACCACTAGTAAAAACAATGCCTTAGGCTTCGCAATGTGTTTCCACTGTCTGGGGCGGAGCACCCTATGGCATTGAAGGGAGATGTGCTTTTGATTTCAGTTAAAAATTGTAACGTGTGCTCGTGGTAATACCATAAGCCTTCCTAGTGTCATAACATCACGTCATGTCAGCGATGACCCATAGTGCACACAAGTATACTGTTTAGTGTCTATTATATATTTCATACATGATTTACATGATCTTTGAGAACTCCCCCCTCCCGCCCGCTCCCTCCATTTCTCCTCGTGTCTCCGTATGTCCAGTGTAGTCACAATCCCTCTCTTTCTCTGACAGAGACGGTGATGGATACTAGGACAGCTACAGCAGAGCTTGGCTGGATATCGTTCCCTGCCAATGGGGTAAGAATAGTGTGTGCATGTGTGTGTCCTTGGGGTAAGTAGCGGTAGTGTGAGCACACTTTGCAGTGCCCCATTAACGAGTCTGTCAAAATCTTAATTACAGCGCCAAGGTGACACCAATTACACACCATTGATGCAAAGAGCAAAGATGGATGGACAAACAAAAGTGTAGAGCATACCGCAACACGGAACACAATAGAACAGGGCCATGTTGCATGTTTGACTGATTGTGTAATAGTGTCCCAGTAGCCCACATTTACATTTACCAGATGCTTTTATCCAAAGCGACTTACATGTAGTACATTTGTCAGTAGTTAGGCAGGTCATACACCAGCAATTGTAAGCAAACAAGATTATATCAAAATAGTTACAGCATCTTGTCATGTCTGCTATCATGTCAATATGTCATTCAATCATCAAACAAAGTACCTAATGACCTAAATAATGTGCTCAGTACTAAAGAGCAGGACTAGATTTATTTTTTACGAGTATATAGAAGAAAAAGTATCGTTCGATAAAGAAAAAGATGGGATAGCATGGAGTGCTAGGAGGTGGAGAGGTCCCTAGTCGAGGTACCAAGATGGATTGTGGAGAGGTTTGGAATGAAGTGTTCTATGGTCGTGGGTGCCCACTGCCCGACGATTGCTCAAGGACTGTTCAGAAACAATGTTATTGTTTGAGAACCTGGACTGAGACACGAATAGCCAAGGCAAGAGACACAGACGAAAAGATCCAGACCTGGAAAAACACCCAGTGGACCTCTGCAGGTTGAGATGGGAAGTGCAGGAACCTAAGGAGACAGCTGGGAAAATGGGTAGATAAGGTGAGAGAACATGGGCTCTGTACGAGGAGGAGTAGTGAAGAACGCCAGCCTCTCGGGCTTGATATGGTTGTGTAAATAACTAGCGTGTAATTACTGATGCAAATCATCGAGTAATTCCATCACAATTGGAGGAAAATCCCTGTTTAAAAGAAGTAATTATGTGTATTGGAATGCACTGCCCCGAAACCAGAGATTTTATAATGCTAATAAGCGCTTAATTTTTAACACTGCCACTTTAGATTTCAGAATTTTCAGTGTTGGCCTCATTACACGGCTTCTGGCTGTTGATGGCGTGAGGGAGAAGGAGAGGGGGGAGAGAGAGCGGGAAAGGGGGGGAGAGGGAAAGAGGGAGAGAGAAAGAGGGGGAGAGAGGGGGAGAAGGAGAGGGGGGGAGAGAGACTGACTTGTGGTTCTAATTGTGATGAATGGCTTTTCCTCTACACCACACTCTAAAGGCCGGGAGCGTGAGTCTGTAGAGAGAACGAGCTAGAAAGCGAGGGAGGATACAGGGGAGGGGTAGGGGGGGAGGGGAGGGGAGAAAAGTTTAATTTCTGTCAGGTCTCTGTATATCCATTAATCATGTTATCGTTCTCTTTCTGCGTCCTTCCTCTCCTCTACCCCTATTCTTCCTCCTCCCCTCTCCTCGTTTCCCCTCCCCCTCATCACCTCCCCCATTCTCCTTCCCCACCTCTCCCCTCATACTTCTCTCTCCTCTTCTCTTCACCCCATCCCTGTTCTCTTTTCTCTTCCCAAACCTCCCCTCCCCTCTCCCCTTCTCCCTCCCGTCACCCCTCCTCTCCACTGCCTCTTCTCCTTCCCCTCCCAAGTGGGAGGAGGTGAGCGGCTACGACGAGCACCTCAACACCATCCGGACCTACCAGGTGTGCAACGTGTTCGAGCCCAGCCAGAACAACTGGCTGCTGACCACCTACGTGGACCGCCGCGCCGCTCTGCGCGTCTACGTGGAGATCCGCTTCACCGTGCGAGACTGCGCCTCCATCCCCAGTGTGCTGGGCTCCTGCAAGGAGACCTTCAACCTCTACTACCTAGAGGCAGACAGGGCCGCGTCAGAGGCTGCCCGGGCTGTGGACTACTGGACCAGCGCTCCCTTCCTCAAGGTGAGGGGGTCGCTCGCCTGCACCGCAGACTGATAGAGATAGAGACTAGAGAGACTAGCAAGACTAGAGAGACTAGGGAGAATATGAAGACTAAGGAAACTAGAGAGGCTAGATAAACTATATACACTAGAGAGAGTAGAGACACTAGAGAGACTATGGAGACTAGAGTGACTAGAGACTAGAGTGACTAAAGACTAGAGAGACTAGGGAGAATATGGAGACTATGGAAACTATAGAGACTAGAGACATTAGTGAGACTAGATAGACTAGAGAGATTAATGAGATTAGAGACTGCACCATTTCATTCCTGGTTATCTCTTTCTTTTAAAGGTATAGTCATTCTGGAAAAAGCTTGTATTTTTTAAAATAAAAAAACACCTCTCTGTAATCCAAGGCTTCTTTTAGCGCACACACAGAACAGGGCAGCTAGCGGACCGTGATCAGATTTTCTCTGAGAATTACACAATAAAAGATTATTATCTTATAATCGCTGAATCTAAACATTAAGAGACCGGAACCGCAAATGCATTACTTTGTTTACTACATTATCTTTGTTAGTAATCTCCAATACCTTTGCTGTAAGAATCTTTTTAATTTAGTTTAGTGTCTATGTTTTATACTTCCGTATTTTGCCGCTCCAGGTGGACACCATCGCGGCCGACGAGAGCTTCTCCCAGGTGGACTTCGGTGGGAGGCTAATGAAGGTGAACACAGAGGTTCGCAGCTTCGGCCCTCTGTCCCGGGGCCGGGGCTTCCACCTGGCCTTCCAGGACCTGGGCGCCTGCATGTCTCTGCTGGCCGTCCGGGTGTTCTACAAGAAGTGTCCTAGCGTGGTGCAGAACTTTGCCCTTTTCCCAGAGGTACAGTGCAGTGCTAACATGCTAACATGCTAACTAAGTAACTGACTAACTGGTGACTAATGCGTTAGCTGGCTAACATGTTAACTGGCTAACTGGCTAATGTATTAGCTGACTAAAATGTTAACTGGCTAATGTATTAGCTGGCTAGCATGTTAACTAAGTAACTAACTGGTGACTAATGTGTTAGCTGGCTAACATGCTTAACTGGCTAACTGGCTAATGTATTAGCTGGCTAACATGTTAAATAAGTAACTAACGGGTGACTAATGTGTTAGCTGGCTAACATGCCTAACTGGCTAATGTATTAGCTGGCTAACATGTTAACTGGCTAATTTGTTAGCCAGTTAACATTTTAGTCAGCTAACTGGCAAATTTGTTAGCTGGCTAACATGCTAACTGGCTAATTTCTTAGCTGGCTAACATGCTAACTGCTAACTGGCTAATTTGTTAGCTAACATGTT
This sequence comes from Amblyopsis rosae, assembly GCA_025399935.1. NCBI lineage: Eukaryota > Metazoa > Chordata > Actinopteri > Percopsiformes > Amblyopsidae > Amblyopsis > Amblyopsis rosae. Next base: position 5,868 of record JAODTR010018324.1, read on the forward strand.
AACTGGTTAACTGGTATAATGGCTAACTGGCTAATATGTTAATTTGCTAAATGACAATTGGGAAATTGGCTAATTGGATAACTTGTAAATTGGCTAATTAACTAACTGGCTAACTGGTTAATTGGCTAATTCTCTATTATCTGGCGAACTTGGCAACTTGGTAACTAGTTAACTGGCTAACTGGCTACAACTACAGCTCTTCCCATTTAACGATCTCTCGGTTGCCCCCTTCCCCGACAGACACTGACGGGGGCGGAGTCTACGTCGCTGGTGATCGCCCGGGGCAACTGCATCTCCAACGCGGAGGAAGTGGACGTGCCCATCAAGCTGTACTGCAACGGCGACGGAGAGTGGATGGTTCCCATTGGCAGCTGCAGCTGCAGGGCTGGCTTTGAGCCAGACAGCGGCAACGTGTGCCGGGGTAAAGGGACGGCTGAATGAAATGACATGAATTAGTTATGTAAATAATATAACTTTTAAATTAATTTATATAAATGATAAAATATAAAATACAATAATATTTTATTTAAATGAATACATTATGCACAATATTAAGTTATGTAAAGGACGTAAGATAAATCAAATAAAATGTTTTATTTAAATTAATACATTAAATACGATATTAAGTTATAAAAATTATATATGCTAAATTAAATATATTTATATTTAAATAAATAAAATAAATATAAATATTTTATATTTAAATAAATACAATAATAAATGCAGTAAAGTAAAGATTATATATAAAAATTGGTGTGTGAATGGGTGAAGTAGTCAAGGACACTTTACGCGGTACAAGAGGGCAACCAAACAGAAGACATGTTAGGCTAAAACAATTGTAGGTTAAAAGCATCTTTAAACAGGTGGGGCTTGTCCATTGTTCTAAGGGGCAGCCACCTTAAAACGGCTTTTGCCAAGCTCCGTCCTGACTTGAGAAACAGCCGAATGAAGCCTCTCGTGAGAGAGCAGCACAGATGACTGAGAGAGGCGTTAAGCCGTGACTATAAGTAGGAGGAGACATCTTAACGGTGTCCGGGTCCACCGTTGACCCGCGTCCACAGTTGACTCGTCCTATTGCATTACACCGTGTCCTAACTAGATGCGACAGCAAGCGAGCGTCCGAGTATTGCGTTCCATCGGACGCTTCATGTCCTCACTGAATCTGTCAGAAATTACATTCGATTACGTAAACAAACCACGTAGCCTACCTATTAGCAGTAGCACACTAGAGAGCATACGCCTTCTCCATATTCACAACAATTGCCTACTATGACGGGGGCAGGTACAGATGTCACTCATTGTTGTAGGCCACACGTAGCATACAACCACCACCTCTACTTTGTAAAATAAGCTAACTAGCTTGCCAGCTCTGTTGAGCATGCTAATAGAAAACGATCTCCCTCCAGCCAGCTGCCACTTTAAGGTAACTGAATGAACAGTCCTCCGTTTGAACCATTACATATAGCCTAGTTCTATGGTCTCAACGCGAGCGACAGGAATAAAATAGAAACAGAAAAAGTTCGCTCAAAACGGCGCACCGCATCGCAGCATTGTGTCCCTCGCGTCCAGTTAGGACATTACAACAGAAAAGATAGCAATCAAACTGCTTTTGTCGCTGATGCTCTCTCGCATCGTATCCAGTTAGGACACGGTGTTATGTTAATATTAGCGGGAGCAGATGAGCACAGAAATAGCTTCCCTTCCCTTTTTTCCCTTTTCTCTTTTCCCCGGCACCATCATCTATCTCTTCTACTTCTTTCTTTTTTTATCTGCCCTCGTTCTCCATTAGCTCCCAGCACCCAATCTCTTCATTTTATCCCTCAGCTTCCCCCGAGAGTCACATTCATACTGTGTGCGTGTGTGTATGCGTGCGCGTGTATGCAAGAGTGTGTATGTGTGCGCGCGTGTATGCAAGAGTGTGTATGTGTGTGTGTGTGCACGTGTGTGTATGTGTGCGTGTAGGTCTACTACGAGCTCTCGTGCACTATCGTGATGTCCTGTGCACGTGCTTGGGTGATAAGTGTGCTGGGTTTGCCTCATGCTAATTAGCTTAGAGTGTTCCAACTAGATTAGCCTACTGCAAATTAGTCCAGAGCTGTCGGATAGCGGGTTGGAATGGTGAGGCGGAGAATTAACGCGAAGAATGGTGCAAATTGTGGGGTTGGTTATTTTTTATTTAGTATCGCCCATCACCTCTGATGGTTCGATACTGATAATGAACTCTACTGGTTGGGTAAAAACCTTTGTTTCAAGGGCAAAATATACCATTAGCACTAAAGCCTGGGCGGCATATTACAATAACTTGTTTCACTAGATAGACAAACCTAATGTACAAAGGCTATTATGATTAAGATTGATTAACGTACTAAACGTGTCTAAAAATTGTCAAAAAATAAAACAGATAAGGTTTGTATCTGTTCTATGTTTTTGTTACCATTTTTACTGCAAATCGAATTTCCCCTTCGAGGGACAATAAAGACTGAACTGAACATCACTAACACCACAAATTCAATGTTTTTGTGTGTCATGACTTGTTCCTACACACTACACATGTATTCAGTGTTAAGCAAGCTTTATGTCAAGTAAACTGTGTGGTCTGGCGTGATTGTAAAAGACGCTATACGTTTTATAGATATTATTGTATATTATCAAGCTATAGGGCTCACACCACCAGCAAGCCTGCTAGACCTTCATGAATTTAAATGTGTGGATGTGAACATATTTAGGTTTTGGTATACAGCATTAGCATGCATCCACAGGTGTCCTCTCCATGCTGAATAATAAGCACTTTGCTGCAGAATTATCATCCATTTCCATTCTCTGGTTCTCACTCATGTCAGATGCTGGGGACAGTTTGTTTAGAAGAGTTCCATCACCTGTTATGCCATTTACAGAACACAGCATAATGTATGTCCAACGGTCACAACGGCAAATACAAGGACCCAAGTGCGGACACAGAGTCAAGGCAATAGCGCTCAACAACAGTTTATTGGGTATAAATGGCAGGCAGGCTCGTAATCCAAAATAGGCAGATGGATGTAGACCGGGAGAAGACTACACTAGGACAGGAAACACAGGGAAGCAAACGCTGGAACGATCTGGCAACTGGCAGAACAGAGAACAGGGGTGAAATACACAGAGGGTGGTAGGGAAACTGGAAACACCTGGCGTGGGGTGGAGACTACAGCAGGTGAACGATCAGGGTGTGACAGAAATAGTGGTTATCATTTACAAGTTGGACAGTAAAGTGGATATCCCCTAGCCTGGCTCCGCCCGACTATTGCTCTCAGATCAATTTTCGCTTGAGATTGTTGTCTGGAAACCATGGTTGCTTTAGCGTTCACACAGCCACCCTGGATGGTGGACCAATCAGGGACCAGTGGGGGTGTGGCTATGTGCGGTGACAATGAAGCCGGTGGTCGAGCTAGACGAAGCGAAACGATGCCGATTGGTTAAAGGCTGCTCCAGTAGTGTCAAACGTAACCAGAGGTCTACACCCAGTAGGAGGCAATCCCCATTGGAGGGTGTCCAGATCCTGTTAACCAAGTGCATTGTGGGTATAGTTACACTACACGCTAAGCTACATATCCCCCTCAACGTCGTAGTGATCAGTGAAAACACAGGTATAGAGACCTTGCTGTGCGTTCTCTTGATGGCACAGACTACAAACCAAAACAGAAAAGGCAGTTCTGGTGCTCAAGTTGAACTGTGTGTGTGTGTGTGTGTGTGTGTGTGTGTGTGTGTCTCAGTGTGTAATGTTCGCCCCATGGGGTGGACCAGGAGAGAAGATGTGGGTCTCTTATGCCTGTGCTGCTGTGTCCAATCTTGAATCTTGGCATCGCATCCTAAACACATTGGATGCCATCCAAACACATCGACTCTTGTTGAAGGTATTTTCCCTTAATAGAGGGATTTTATGGTGAGTGGAGGCAAACTGCTAATTCTGTTCAGATAGTCCTCATGTAGAATAAATGATAGTCTGTCTCGTGTGCTGTGAGCATACGGACCTGCATGTTGGCCCAACTGCGGCACTTTTCTGGCAGACCAGATGATGTTTATTGCCGCACAAAATGAAAGCCATTCACCATTTGAGTGAAACCCTCATCACCTTACAGCAGTAAAGGTTTTCATTCGTAAGTGCTTCGTGTTCGACGTGAAGACACGGTGACAGCACTCCCGGACAAGGATTTTCACAGACGGCAGGCAAATGAACGACAGAAAATATATTTCGGTGCTTGTAACATGATTGGCTAGTCGATAACTCCGCCGTCTATGAATGGCTTATTCTATCTGGAGAGTGATTTAAAAAAAACTTCATGGCACTGGGTGTGTCTAGACCAATCAGCTGCTTGGCAGTGAACTGTACAGTATTTGCTATTTGAACAGATGGCAGATCATACATGTCTTTATCTCTCCACTAATCAAGTTTATTACATTTCACAATCACTTACTGTACGCATAACTGAATGCACATGCATGTTTAATGTGTGTGTGTGTGTGTGTGTGTGTGTACATGCACATATTACCAACCAGAAGCACACAGTACATCTAAAACAAAGCCTTACACACACACACGCACATAAATGATCATTCATCCAAGTGTGTACATAATTATTTGGACAATATCAGCTGATGTGTCAGAAGTGTGATATGAGAGAGACATTAGGGACACAACCCTCTGTCAAGTCTCTCTTTCCCAATCTCATTTGATGCTTGCCGTCCTCCTCTATCTCTCTGCTGCAGTTACAAGTCCTCCGTCATCGCTCTGCTGTCTACAGCATATATGGTAGAATATGCTATCCCATAGTCACGCTCTAAATGGATGCTAGATTATGCTATTGTAACGGTGGCCAGCAGGTAGCTGTGCGGCGTTAATCCTCACTCTCCGACACCTCATAGGACGCTCTGGCGACGCAGGCCAGGGCCCATGGGTTTTAGCCTGCCTTGTAGCGCGGCCTCTCTCTGCGTGGGAGATTGGGGTTCGATTCCCCGAGGGGGACAAACGATCTCCGTCACTCTATCCCATAGTCACACGCTCTAAATGGATGCTAGACTATGCTATCCCATAGTCATACACTCTAAATTGATTTGTTTGGCAAGCCTCATATTGTACGGACATTCTTTTTTCAGGCAAATGTGAGTTCATTAAAGGTATATTCAATAATTATGGTGAAAGCTTGTTCATATTTGAACTTCAAAGGTTAACAAACCTTTCAATGTGGTGCTCCCTCTGAAGCTCCAACCCAGACATGGGAACACATTGCCAAGGCTGGGATAGTGTTGTGTGGTGCGGTCTGCACCGCTTTGTCTGTGTTCCCATTTACAGAGCCAGGGCTGCGTAGAAACATCAGATTATTCGTTCAGCATGCAACACAGAACAGGCAGCGAGCGGGCCATGACGTTCACTGAATTTGACAACATGTATACTACCGTACAATCGCTGACTACACCTTTTTAAGGAGAGAGTCTACATTTCCGATAGGGAGGAATATATTAATGTGTGTGTCCGTGCTGAATTTGTTGAGAGAGAGGTTTTTTTTCTTTTCTTATGATTTTGAAATAGATAACAGTAGCTACAGTAAGAAAGAGTCTTCAATCGATATAGTCTCCATATTTAACTTAGTGTTGGTGATTTACTCTTCATGTACTCTCTGATATGCACGCAGACACACACACACACACACGCACGCACGCGTCCACCATTAGGTACTGTACTTACACACTGTATACCGTAGATAAGGGGTTTGGGATGCTTGACAGACAGCTGGACGTGGAAAAAGGAGAGAGAGAGAGAGAGAGAGAGGGGTGTTGCCATGGCGACGCGCCCCGTGTGTACAAGTATAAAGTGTTGAATAAATGACCTTGGCAAGCCAGATCTGTCAGCTTATTCAGCGCGTGCTCACGTGTGTGTGCACGTGCGCACGCTCTCTCACACGTGTGTGTGTGTGTGTGAGGACGACAAAACACAGATGAGAACGGAGACAGAGGCCATCCCTTGATATTAGTGTTGTGGGAAATAAGGGAGAGTTTCATATCCTCCCTTCCTTTCTGTACATTCCTTCCTTCCACTCTTGGTTCCTTCTTTCTGCCCATGCATCCTTAATTTCTTCCATCATTCTCGCATCCTTCTTCACGTCCATCATTCCATTATATTCGAAGTTATGACAATATTCTGAATTTGGTACGGGTCATGCAGAGAACACGTTTGGCTGTTGGTTGCTGTGCATATGAGGCCTATTCTTTGCTTAGGAGCAGCATGTGAGTTGGTTTTCAGTAGCCTGTAAATGCCAATTATAGCATATCTTGATTGGATTTTAAATGACTTTCAGCAACATACAGTAAATCGTTAACAGACGGTACTTCCAACCGTAACTTTTTGGCAGCTTCAGACTATATGGGCATTCATGTTATGTTATATTTTCAGTTGTGACTATATATACTCTATACTGTTGCGCTGCTGGTTAAACGTTGCTACCATATCCTCTTTCAGATGCTTACCCTTTTAGATTACATTGTGCTCAATTTTAAACTTTCTGAGTGTTTTCTTACTTTTAGACTATAGTTGACATCAATTAATTAATTTTAAACGTTAGTGAAATTAGTCGTCAGGTACATCCCTAGTCTACAGCCATCAACACTGTCTTCTCATTGGCTAACTGTGATCTAGCTAGCTGACCCCTTCCTGTCTGTTGCCATGCCTCCCCAGCGTGTCCTCAAGGCACCTTCAAGTCCTTCCAGGGCGCCGGACTGTGTCAGCAGTGCCCTCCCAACAGCCGCTCCACCATCGAGGCCGCCATCCTCTGCGGTTGCCGTAACGGCTATTACCGCGGCGACATGGACAAACCGGAGGACAGTTGCACGAGTGAGTAATTTGTTTTTTCTCTCGCCACCTCGTGGCCAAATATATTTCTAAAGCCCGCGATATGCTTGCTTTTATTTACACGTACTCGTACGCAAGATGGCTGCCAGGCGTATCGAGCGTGTTCCTTTGGAGCGTAGTTTGTGCACGTCCTCAGAAATTAACGCTGTGCGTACGTATGGTGCAATACAGCACATGAACAGAGGGGGCAGAATATCAGGATCGCAGCACAGCAGTTTATAAACAAAGAACAACAATGGCGGAAAGTTTCAAAGAGAAGTTCTTAGAGCTACTTTTTAATTACCTAACATCTATATGATCTCCATGCTGCTCCTCATTTTGACATGATGGTTATTGTTATGGAAATTTGAAGGTATGGGGGCAGGATGGTCTAGTGGTCTGGGTGTTGGGCTCCCAGCTGAAAGGTTCTGGGTTCAAACCCCAGTGTTGACCAACCAGCCTGGTGTTGTACACATCCTTGAGCAAGATCCATAACTGCTCCTGGTGGCTGGGCACACCTTGCCTGGCAGTGATTGCCATTGGTGTGTGAATGAGTGAGTGTGAGGCAAAATACTGTAAAGCACTTTGAGTGGCCAAAAGGTTAGAAAAGCACTGTATAAATGCAGTCCATTTACAATGGCTCAAGGCCCCTGGACACACTGCAGGCATGTAGCAATGAGAGCCAACGGAACGTCAGTGAGATTCAGTGTCTTGAAGCGTCAATGGGCAAAATGATGGTCAGCCACAAGTCACATTGACATTACTAATAATAAAAAAAGTAGAATGGAGTGATTTTCATGTAATCACTCCATTAAAGCAGTGGCCAACCATCATGTTGCTGCTTCAAGACGCTGAATCTCAGTTGGCTCTCAAGCTTTGTTGGCTTTTGTAACCTCTATTAAATATTTTGCAAGCCAAGTGCCCCTATACCAGACTAAATTAATATTTATCTTCAGTACAACAATAGAATTATGTAAATAACATGAATATGAATTGCTGATTTAAAAGGGGGCTATTGAATTATAAATATTGAAATGCTTAATAATTAAAAATTTTAAATTGTATATCTTGAGCACATATATCAAAATGAATATGACATTTTGATGTATACCTCTACATACAGTAGGTTTTCATAAATTTGTACATGTTGCATTCACTCTCTGCAGTTCTGCCAAGTATCAATAATAATAATAATAATAAACTTGATTGGTATATCACTTTTTATACAAGAATTGCAGCTCAAAGTGCTTTACAGAGGGGGCAATACATGCACAATCGTGCATCACAGAATAAAATACCACAATTAACAACATAAGAAATAGAAAATGGTTAAAACAATAAAATAAGAAATACATAAAATGGTACTTGATGGCGTATAACATGGGTCTGTACATCGGATATTTCTAGGTATACACCTACCCCTTTTTGAAAATCACATCTTGAAGTAAGGTGTTTAAAGGTAGCCTGTAGCCTGGTGTGACCAGCCCCACAATGCACTAGTTGAACAGGGTTTGGACCCACAATGCACTAGGTGAACAGGGTCTGGACCCACAATGCACTAGGTGAACAGGGTCTGGACCCACAATGCACTAGGTGAACAGGGATTGGCCACGCTCCATTGGGAAGTGTTAACAGTCGTTGCCTCCTGCTGGGCGTAGACCTCTGGTTTATTTAAAAATATTGGACAGCTTTTAACTAATTGGCGTTACTATAGCTCTTTTGATCTTCTCTTCTAGCTCTACCACCATTTTTAACACGCTTGGCATCACCGTCATCTCACTACCCCACCCTGATTGGTCCACCAGCAGGGTGGCTGTGAGAATGCTGGTTTCCAGGCTGTAATCTCAGTGAAATAGTTTATCTGAGAGCAGCAGTCGTGGGGAGCCAGGCTAGTTTGAAGGTAGTATGCAAAGGGATCATATCCACGTCATTAGCCCTGGACCTTGAAGTACCGAAGCAGACACCATTTAGACTTATGGATGAAAACTTACATGACACACATTCTCCAGCTTTACACTTTGTGTAACTAGGTTAATGCATGGACCTCTTTGGGCTGCCTCTTCCCGATAGGCTGGTGCATGCGTGCGTGAGAGTGTGAATCTAGGTGACCCTCTTACAGAAGTTTTTGAGGTTGCATAGTCTTTGGTTCATTCATAATGGGGCTGATTCATGAATGGAATGACAAATAAATCGTTGTGCATTCTCTTTACCCTCTTTTGAAAGAAACACTAGCCATATGCATTTATTTAAGCATAGTTTTCAGTATACGATATGTGTGTGTGTTTGTGTATATATATATATATATATATATATATATATATATACACACCTATATTTAACCAGGTGAAAGACTCATTGAGATTGAAATCTCTTTTACAAGAGCGACCTGCCCAAGAGGGCATTTTAAAACGTCCACATACAACATTTAAACACAATGTCCACCATTTACAGCACCACAATAAATGAAAAGCATGAATCCAACAGTCATCGTCAATTAGATGTGAAGCAATTGCAATCCTTGTCCCTTTTCACATCCCCTAAAAGAAATACATAGTCTTTAAATGAAATCAATTAATGCAGCTATAAGTCATTGTGTATATAATTCCAGGCAGTTGGGGCGGCATACTTAAAAGCTCTCTTGCCCAACTCAGTACGCACCCGGGGAACAGACAATTTCAACGTGTCGTGAGAGCGCAGACCATATATACTTTGGCTTTTTGAGAGAAAAGTGCATAAATAATCAGGAACCAACCCAAGGAGAGTTTTATATATAAAACTCAAACAGTGAGTGCTCCTGCGTGCATACAATGATGTCCACTCAGCTTTAGCATAGAGAGTACAATGGTGCTTTAAGTATTTATAACCAGAGATGAAACGCAGGGCAGAGTGGTATACTTTATATACAGTATATACTGTACAGTATGTACACAGTAAAATACCTCTCAACAAAGGAAACTTCCTTAATCTCCCAATTTCAACGCAGTGTATTTCATCACATTTGTACACGCTGAAGCATTACAGTACATGTGCTGGTCACAATACATGTATTATAGTGGTGCTGGTTTTATTTTATAACCTACTTAATTTACATAATCTGATATTAATAAAGATTTCTCAATCTTATGCCTGCAAAGGTAACAGTGAAAACTATTGGAAGTGATGCAGCCACCCACATTTTATAATAGAATATTTACAAATATTATATTACGGTTCGATACGGTTCGATATACTGCGGTATTGTAAGCAAGGTGATATATTGCGATTTTTATTTGTGGAAAACTGTCATGCTAATGTGTGGCGCTGCTGCAAAAAATAACAGAAACACTTATGTAAATTTGCTCAGGGACTGCAGATTAAAAAATATATATATATATTTTTCTTCTTACAGTATGGGCCTTTTTTATGACTGAGTGTGGTCAGACACCTGGAGAACAAGAGAGAACATGCTTTCACTCTGGAGACACATTGTGTCTCCTGTGTTGCATCACTACATAGAGATGTGCTTGTGCACGCACACGTGTTTCTTTGTATTACCCTCCACTGCCCCTACTGTGATTAATTTGTGTGTGTGGGGGTGTGTGTGTGTGTGTGTGTGTGTGTGTGTGTGTGTGTGTGTGGGTGTGTGCGCGCGCGCGCACGTGAGTCACTGTGCTTGTGTGTGTGTCTGTGCAAGAAAGTGTGCTGGTTTGTTTGTTCCATCCAGAAGGCGTACAGGAACATCTGTGTGAATGTTTCCTTTTGATAATTCATAAATTAAAGATGGCCGCCTTGGAATGGCCACGTAGCTTCTCACTAACAACACTCAGTTCATTGATGGTGGCCTGGACCATCATACCCCCGCTGTTCTTCAGCCTTTTGATCTGCTAACAACCTCTTTGTGTGTGCGCACGTGTATATGTGTGTGTGTTTGTGTGATAGCCTATGAAATGTTAACTGGTCATATTTCTAAATGCTAGACATGCATGTGTTGTGTATGTATATAGAGGCTGATTTACAGTAGCCATTGTGGCTATTGCTGAGATAAAATTTTGTATTTCCTCACAGATAAACTTGCTACAAGTGTAAAATGTAGTTTTAATATCATATTGTAAGACGGGGGATTTACTACTGAAATTTCTCCACGGCAGGAATAATTTGCCTGTTTGGCAACAGAGACAAGAATCCATAATATAAATATCTGTTCTGTATATGAATGCAGAATACAGAAGGAAATGGTATGAAACTTTGGTATCAGGAGCGTTGTCAAGCACGCGGGCAGATAGGACCCAAATGCTCAACAGGTCAGGATTAAATGCAGGGTCAGTCATTCTCGAGAACGCTTTGAGTTCAGTATCCCTCCGCGGACCTCCGGCGCCACTCCACATATCGAAACGCATTCTGAAGCAAAGCGTAGTACTACTACTATGTGTGGTGTTCGCCACGGGGCCAGGGCTGTGTAGACGTATCGCAAAAAGAACGGTAAGATAGTGAAATGCGAGGAGATATTTGTTGAATTTGACAAAAAGTGTATTAGTTTACAATTAGCTTGCAATAGCTGACCATACCTTTTAATATGGGTTTTATTGAACCAAAAGAACTAGCGCCTGTATAACATCTCTGGCGCCCCCTACAGGCCATCTCCTGTATAACATCTCTGGCACCCCCTACAGGCCATCTCCTGTATAACATCTCTGGCGCCCCCTACAGGCGTGCCCTCGGCTCCGCGCAACGTGGTGTCGCAGGTCAACCAGACGTCGGTGGTGCTGGAGTGGCACCCGCCACGCGACACCGGTCACCGCGGCGACCTGGCGTACGACGTGCTGTGCCGGCGCTGCCACGGCAACGAGCGGCGGGCGTGCCAGCCGTGCGACGACGGCGTGGCGTTCTGGCCCGGAAGGCGGGGCCTGAGGGGCACCAGGGTAGAGGTCAGCCGCCTGTGGGCCCACACGGCTTACACCTTCTGCATACAGGTGTGTGCTCGCTCTACCCCTCTCTCTCTCTCTACCTCTCTCTCTCTCTCTCTCTCTCTCTCTCTCTCTCTCCCCTGCTTGTTTATTTCTTGACGAGGCTTTATTGGACATTTTGGTCCATTAAAAAGATGAAAACATTTTTACCAATAAAGATAAAAGTTACAGCTAAAAGTGTCGGCTGTCACCAGCCAGCTATGACCTGTAACTGAATGGTCAATAAACAGAATACATGTGACTTCTGTAGGAGAATCATTCAGTCTTCATTGATTAACTAAGCATCCTTGTTTCAAATGTTCTGATTGGGAGGAGAGAGGAACGTCGACATCGACACACTACTATTTTCTTGAGAAGAATATTGTGTTAGTGTCGGAAGTGATTGTGGAAAGACGGCCCCGCAAAGGCCGACGTTAAACGCGGTGATTGTAAACTTCCACAGGCAATCAACGGTGTTTCCAACAAGAGCCCTTACCCCGCCCAGCAACTGTCAATCAACATAACAACCAATCAGGCCGGTGAGTAGAACACATAAAACACACCGTACAGCACTCATTCATAAAAAAAACACACACAAACACACCCACATTCATTTAGTTCTTGCCTCGTCTCTCCCCCTCTTTCCCCCTCTCTCTCCCCCTCTCTCTCCCCCTCTCTCCCCCTCTCTCTCCTCTTCTCTCCCCCTCTCTCTCCTCTTCTATCTCTCTCTGTCTCAGTGTTTTTCCTAGAGCATGTGAAGCCAGTTGAGTTACTTCTCCGTCTATATTTCACTGAGTCAGACATGAGCGATGTTCTCGCCGCTACTTGAGTTTACATTTAAAAGTTGCTTCACGCTGATGGATCGTTTTCCTCCATGCACGCACACACACGCATGTGCACACGCACACACATGCACACACATACTCGCACGCACGCACGCGCACACACACGCGCACATGCACACACACACACACACACACACACCAGTTCCTAGTTCGTGACATTGTGACATTCGAGATGGTCAGTGTGGATCTTCCCAGAGCAAGTTCATGACCCCAACTCCTTGAAACTAAACATCCACAGAGTTTCTTAACGCCTCTATTTTCAGCTCCTCTTCCGTTTGACATTTAAACTGCACTGCAGGATTTACTGCAGCATAATAACGTTTTCCTAATGCAGTAAAGTGTGTAAAATGTCATATATAAGTACCAGTAATGTAGCGAGCTGGCGTCTAGGTGGGGGGATTACGGAGCTCATTCCAACAGACCAGAAACCAATGAGGTATACTTACTGGCCATTGTTTTCTGAGATCAAAACAACTAGGCCTATATGGTCAAATGTGTTGCTTGTATTTTCGTTTTTCTTTTAAATGTTTTTCACAACCAGAAACACACAAATCTGAATATGTTTGTTGTCTTTCTTAACCGTGATGGCTAAGGTAGCAGTACACTCTTGGCTTGTTCTTTGTGTGTTACACAGCTCCCTCGGCCGTACCCATAATGCACCAGGTGAGCTCAACAACTCGCAGTTTCTCGTTGTCTTGGTCTCCACCTGAACAGGCCAATGGGATCATCCTGGATTATGAGATTAGATACTATGCCAAGGTCAGAATTACATCTGTATGATGTGTGTGTGTGTGTGTGTGTGTGTGTGTGTGTGTGTGTGTGCAAGAATTACATCTGTATGACGTGTGTGTGTGTGTGTGTGTGTGTGTGTGGGGAAGAATTACATCTGTATGATGTGTGTGTGTGTGTGTGTGTGTGTGTGTGCGCAAGAATTACATCTGTATGACATGTGTTTGTGTGTTTGTGTGTGTGAGTGTTTGTTTGTTAGTATGTGTTTGTGTCTTTTCTTAGGAAGTAGATAAATTGTTGTAATCAATTTCCTTTTGTTTTTGCTAAATAGCAGGCAGATATGTTCCATAATATAGTCGGTAGTCAGGAAGTCAAAATAATCTGCTCCATTAAAAAAAGTTTCGGCACAAGCTTTAACCTAGTTTAACGACACGGTCTAACACGAGCCATAATCGATGGCTGTCACATTGCTCCGCTTCAATAATAATCATTTTGTGACTTAACTCCATATAGTTCGGTGCTAAACTCTTATCACTCTAATAGAAGAGCCGGCCTTGGAAAAATGACTACTTTTAGCTTCCAGCTTCAAGTCCCCAGGGGGTCCTGGTTGATACGCCTAGCTGAGGAGAATGGGCTTCCCTACAGGACCGGAGCACTACCCCATTCCACCCCTCTCTCCACCCCTCTCTCCACCTCTCTCTCTATCTCTCTCTCCATCCCTCTCTCTCCACCTCTCTCCACCCCCTGTTCCAACTCTCACTCCACCTCTCTTTCAATCTCTCTCCCTCCATCCCTCTCCCTCCATCCCTCTCTCTCCATCCCTCTCTCTCCCCTCCCCACTGCCATTCTGCACATAATGAGGTTTTAATGTAGTGAATTAGATGTGACGTGGGCAGGCATGCTACTTATCTCTCCCGGGCAGACGTGGCCAGATAGACTGCCCCCTCCCCCCCCATTCCCCTAGCCTTTACACAGGGGCCGACGCAGAAAGCCTTCACACCTCCGAATCAAACCTCCCCCCGCCCCCTTCACTTTTTCCCAGCGCACGCACACGTTATCCCCCTTGTTCAGGTGCAGCACCCTCTTGCCTTCATTAACCCCCCCTCGGCGTTAGCTTAAAAGGTGTTAAGCATTTATTAGCGTTCAGGATGTTCAGCGCAAGGTAGGATCGTTTTATAGCGTTTCGCTTGAAGCTTTTTCACAGAAGGTACGAGACAAATGCGGGCAAAGGGGAATTATGTAATAAGGCAATAAGGACAGGTCAACAGGTCAAATGTTGAACGCTGTGTATAGTTTCTATTTTGTTATTGGCATTTATGTGATTTGTCACTTAATTATTTATTTACACAGATCATCCATAACATTAAAACCATAATAAAACGTATTAGGGGTGTGGCCTACTCTATATCAGTGGCCCGTTTTGAAAGAATTATTTCTGAACCATTAACATGATTTAAAACGTAATTGTGTATCTTGCAGCTGGTTTGAATGTTGTGGCTGATCGGTGTACTGCACCTTATTACTAAAACCCTATTACAAATAAAATGAATATAGATCTGGGCAGTATACCCTAGTTTTTACATTCCCCTTTTACTAGGCGACCCTGTGTGCCTCCCACCCGACAATCTGCTATAATTCCTTTATTCACGTGTCGACCCCCTCCCCCTTCACCCCCGGCCCTGTGACAACATCTCTGCCCTCCCCCACACTCCATCCACGGCCCCCCACATGGACCGGTCTCCTCTGTACCGTATCTGGTCTCGTTTGATTAAAACCTCCTTATCTGTGGGGATGTCAGTCTGCATGACCCTCCTTGTCCTCACTTTTTACAGCCACAACATACAGTCGGAAGAATAATTTAACCAAATCATGCTTTCTCCTCCTCTTCTCTCCTCCTCCCCTCCTCCCCCACCAGACCTCCCCCACCAATAGCTCTGTGGTCCAGACCCAGCTCCCCAGTGTGGTCCTGGAGGGCCTCAGGCCTGGCACGGGTTACAGCGTGCACGTGAGGGCGCGCACGGTGGCCGGCTACGGGGACTACAGCAAGGAGATGCTGTTCCACACGCTGTCTGAGGGTGAGGCGCGCATGCACGCACGCACACACACACACACACACTTGTGCGCGTGTTGCGTGCGTGCGTGTGCGTGTACGTAAGGCCTGTCTGTGTGTCGTTCCACAGACGAGTACAAGTCTGGCGAGCTGGGTCACCAGCTCTCCCTGCTCGCTGGGTCTCTGGTCGGGGGGGTGTGCATTGTCTCGCTGGTGGCTATTACCATTATCTGCACCAGGTAGCTCACACAGACACACAGCACACACGAGCTGTACTGGGGCTGGGCGATATATCGGCATATCGGAATGTTTTCAAAAGAGCTATATGAAATTAGACAATATCGTTTTTGTCGATATAGTTGTATTATGCGTTTATTCATTACTTTTTCGATTTATTCGTCTCTGCCTCCATGCCTGCACTTGTCATATGTCAATTAATGTAGCTATAAATAGAAAATGTCACATTTCTGTTGGGTTTCCAGTTTTTTCTCTATGCCTGAAGAGTTAGCCCACTTTATAGAAAATACCGATATATATATTGTGTATCGGTATTTAACCTAAATATATCGGGATATTATTTTTGGTCCATATCGCCCAGCCCTAATATGTATGTACTAGTATACAGTACATACATACATCTCTCTCTCTCTCTCTCGCTCTCTCTCTCTCTCTCTCTCTCTGTGTCAATAGGAGGAGGCAGTTGAAGGAGAGCGTATATGGAGACAAGCAGCAACAGTACAATACGAGTGGAGGTATGTGCGTGCATGCATGCGTGTGTGCGCGCGTGTGAACGTGTGTGTGTGTGTGTGTACTCTGTGTGTACTGTGTGAAAATCGATTCATGTATTTTAATCCACTAATTGATTTAGTCTTAGTGATATAGTGTGCTTCATGGAATGTGTATAACTATACTTTATACTCTAAATATACTAAAATGCGCAGTTCTTCTGTATACATTCCAGAAAACATTAGTGGATTTGCTTTTTAGGATGTCTTAGGAAGTCTGTTCACCCTACAGTATATTACTGGGCAGACAGTATCTCTATAGCCACACTGACTCACTTTAAAGCTGGGCATAAATAGTTGCTGGAGAGTCCTCACACTGTACAATGGACTCGGCCCTCCTCTCAGTGGAATCCCTGGAGACAGGGATGCCAATTCATCATGAGTGACTCACCAGCTCTCTCTGCACACTGGATGCCAAATCTTTTTAAAGTCAGTGTTATCACTGATCATGTTTAATATGGTTAATAATGCATGCCGGGGTGCAGACTGTGCACAGCCTAGCATGTATAAAGCAACAGCATGCTGTATGTTTATGGAACAATGGAAATACAATTGCTTGTGTGTTGCAAATTAATTTACATGTTTCTACTGTGGAAAGAATGTGCTTAAGCGCTGGTGTGAACGGTTTAATGGGCTCAAAATATCATTGTTTCCCTTCTCGCACTGTGCATCAAACATCTGGTTTGTTGTCAGCCCAAATCAGAAAATATGTCAGACGGACAGACTATTTGATCTTAAATCATGCAAAAGGTGTACATGACTATGGCTTACCCAGAAACACTCATCCCTTAATGGACATTATTGTAGTTATTCATATAATGAAGTTTTGATCTCCAAATCTTTTTTAAATATATTATTTTAAAGGTGTTTTTTAAACATGAATATAGCAGCAAACGACTATGTTCTATGTATCGATATAGTGGAGTTATTGCATCTTAAATGCTCCTGTGTGTGTCGTAATCCCTGCTCCTCTGATCCTTGGTTTCATATCCGGCCCGGCCGCGAGTGTCCTGACACGTCAGATAGATTTGTTAGACACAGGTCCATCTGGGGAGCCATCCAATCGAACCTGTTGTTTTCAAGTCGCTTTTGCTGTCGGCACACCTAAGCCACGCCCCTATCTGTCAGTACGTCGCTGATTGGTCAGAAGCTCAACCATCCTGGTGCGCTTTGTCCGACATCTAGTGGTAGAATATATATAGATATATGGAGTCACAACTATTTAACACCTCTTCTCTCCGTATGATCCTCCTTCTGTATATTTCTCGACCAATAACCATCCGTCTTTCTGTTTCCAGAGGTCACATTGAGACCTGATGTGTTCAGTGCCTCAACCCCTACTGTGACCTTCCCGACCTTGTCTGAAGGTCACAGTACACCCGGGGTCAAGATCTATATTGACCCTTTCACGTACGAAGACCCCAATGAAGCTGTCCGCGAGTTTGCCAAGGAAATCGACTCCTCCTGTGTCAAAATAGAAGAAGTAATCGGAGCAGGTAGAGTATAGAGAATACAGACCATTTTGACCTGGTCCTAATTTTTTCAGCGTTTCTAATATAGAAAAAATAAAAATACAGTCAAACAAATTAAAACTGAAATTTTCAAGTGACACAATTAGGATTTGGTACCAAACTCTGTACATTTAAGAGTACCGACCGAATTAAAGCCGGTAATACAGAGCACTGATTTAGGTCAAATCAATGGGTACCAGATTTCGGAACCTTAGAGAGAGAAACGCGGTTGAGATTAAATCATCTCTGCACAGCCTGCAGCTTGTTCAATGAAATCACAGAGAAAGATGGTTGATATTTCTGCTTCAGAGAACCAACAGGGTAGGGGGCGTTCAGGAAAACTGAAGGAGGCACAGTTTAATAATGCTTAAATTAGGATATAGGCTAAAGCAGAACTCCTAAAACACATTGTAAAGTAGTTTTTTTCCATAGGTAACATTTAATTACTGTAATGTTATTACAGAGAGTAAAGTACCAAAAAAAGGTACCGTTAGGTGCAGGTGCTGATGTGACTTGACACAATGACACACGTTTATACCATGATATAGTAGAAGAAGGCAAGTAAGTCTTTTGCCACCCTAGACCAATTTCCAAACATGCTGTTCTAATTCAGCATTTTGCCAGATCTTTCCTTTGAAGTTGTCTAAGATGTTTTATCAATGCTTATTTAAAGTTAACCAAACATCAAGCTGCCTCTGTGCACTCAGCAAAAACATGCTCTTTGATGTAGAAAAAAAAAGCGAACAGAACAATGAAAAATATCTTACCAGTCAAATGTCTAAATTGGCCTATATTTTGTACATTTAGGGAAAGACACATTACTGGAAGCATTTAATCTTTTTGAGTATGTATTAGCACGTTTATTATTTGCACATAGCGCAGTTAAACAGTTTAGAGCCTTCCGTTTGTCAGGTGTCAATATAAACCTATGCCATTATAACACAAAATTGTAGGACGTACCTACAACAGCCAAAGTTGTAACTTGTGTGAGTGCAGGGTCACTGGCAGTGAACCCTGCACTCACAAAAATACTATTTTAAAACGAATGTTTTATTAAACTGTTGCATTTGTGAACTGACTTGAGCATTAGTTTAATGCCATGTGTTTTGTGTTGTTTGTGAACTGTTATTTTGAAGTGACACATTTTGGGTCTTTCTGTGAGGAGCTACTTTCAGTGCACATGCACGCGTACATGCACACACATGCCCCCCCCCCCCCGTAGGGTGTAGTGGTATGCGGGCCCAACCTCAGCCCTGCTCCCTCTCCAGGAGATAAACAGAACACCTTTCTGCTTCAAATAATCACATTGGGAGGCATATTTATTTTCCTTTCATCCCAACAAGCTGTTCCTTCCCAGGTGAACCGAGATAGCACCGTAGTCTGAGCTGTAGGCCAACAGCCCCCCCCACCACACACACACACACACACACAGCTGTAGTCACCAGCAGCAGACCAGCGATGCTAGAGAAAGAATGTTGATATTTCTGCTTCAGAGAACCAACAGGGTAGGGGGCGTTCGGGAAAACTGAAGGAGGGACAGTTCAATAATGCTTAAATTAGGATATAGGCTAAAGCAGAACTCCTAAAACACATTGTAAAGAGTCAGACAGGTAGTTTTTTTCCATAGGCAACATTTAATTACTGTAATGTAATTACAGAGTGTAAGGTACCGTTAGGTACTGGTACCAAATTCGAGGTACCGGACAGGCACCGGTATCGATTCAAATGTGAATGGTACCCAACCCTAGACACAATCTAGAAGTGTGCCTTTACTGTAATACAGATATAATTAGTCTGATTAGTCAAAAGTATGCATGCGCCTGTCATTCAGAACACAATGTCACGTCAGCAGGTGGTAGTGAGGACCCAAGTGCAGGATATTGTTGGTATGATGGTTTAATGATAACCGGGTTTACAGAACAGAACT
>JAODTR010018335.1:0-25492 GCA_025399935.1 Amblyopsis rosae
TGCCGTGACTCCTGATGACATCCCCAAGTGGCAGCATGTACAAATTAAAAAGGGTAGGGCCTAAAATTGAGCCCTGTCGAACACCACAGTTAATTTTATATCTTCTAGATGACGATTCATCAATACTCATAAAATATTCTCTGTCAGTAAGATATGATCGGAAGTTCGGAACCAATTTAGAACAGTACATGAGAGGCCAATCAGATTGTGCAGTCTGTTTAAAAGAATTTGAGTGATCTACTGTATCAAATGCACACTGGAATCCTCTGTTACCCTTCTTCTATGCTATTATCATGCAACTGTTCTTTGAGTCAGTGTGAGTCACATCAAGTAGGATTTTAACAAACCACCTTTGCAAGCACAACACTTATTCATTTACTGTATGGTTTAAACACAGTATGAGATTGAATACAACATAAAATGTCCTTTACATCTTACAGACACATACAGACATACTCACATACACACATACAGGTCTGGTGTAGGGTAATTATTTGTCATCTTATGACAAGTGCCCCATCACTCACACCCCATGATCCCCCCCACCCCCCGCCCCCAGGAGCAAGCCTGCATTATTAATGAGCGGGGATGGCGTCCCTCATAGTTCCACATATATATAGGATTTCTCCTTTCTGCGCATGTGTGTGTGTGTGCATTTTGTGTCTCACGTCATGTTTTTTTGTGTCTGTACTGTATTTGTACACTATAACACACACACATAAACAATATATATACAGTATACAGTATACAGTATATATACTGTATACACACACACACATATACAATATATATATACACAGACACTGTACTGTATAGTATGGTTTGCATGTGTATGCTATGTGTACATGTGATGACAGTACCCTGTGTGTTTTGCTGTTCATCGACGCTTTGTGTGTCTGCAATGAGCATGCACATACGCGTACACGTCTAAGTGGGTGTATCTCTAATGTGGTGGTGGGGGCTGAGCAGGCTGGTAGGCAGCATCTATAAATAGAACCATCGCAAGCTCCCTCAGAGAGAGGGAGAGAGAGAGAGAGAGAGAGAGAGAGAGAGAGAGAGAGAGAGAGAGAGAGAGACATAACAACAGAGAGCAATGCAGCGACAGACAGATAAACAGAGCCAGGTGGGTACATGTTTAATGCAGGGTTTACAACATCACGATAACCTCCCAGCATCAGCATATTATAATCATGGTATAATGACAATTAGACAATAGTTGGACACATAGTTGGTCTGTTAAGAGCAGGTTGGGGAGGTGTCGTTTGTTTCCATCCCTTTGAGACCATCATGTGATTAAGGGCTATACAACAGACTTCTCAAGCAACCCCCAAATCCTGTATAATCATTCATTATATTTTGTACAATATTTGGAATAAACATTTTGCATTATTGGCATAAAGGCCTCAGTATTTATGTAATTTTACACCCACAGCTGTAATAAATACATTCATAAATAAATGTATTTCATTCCCATATATTGAATTCATTAATTTCTACAACATGGTGTAGTAGGGTGTGCTTTATTAATGGATATGTTATATTAACACATCCATTAATAAAGCAAAATAGTTTTAGAAAAAATAAATGAACAATTTAATTTCTCAGAAATGGTTATTGCTACTTTAATCAGATCCTATGGTTATGCTGTTGCTTTTGACCTGGTTTTCCATAACAGTTCTTCCTCCTGTGCTGTTTATGTAACAGCTCAGTGAAAAGCTGAAACACTGTGATATGGGCACATTGTGGCCCATTGCCTATGGGGCCATAGGCTATATAGGCCTATGCAAACAGGCATGCATAATATTGTGCCAGATTTTTGGGTACCATGCTAGTGTGACGGAGATCGTCCGCCCCCCTCGGGGAATCGAATCCCGATCTCCCACGCAGAGAGCGGACGCTCCTACAAGGCAGGTCAAAAACCCATGGACCCTGGCCTGCGTCGCCAGAGCGTCCTATGAGGTGTCGGAGAGTGAGGATTAACACCGCACAGCTACCTGTTGGCCACCGTTACACTAGCATAAAATGTTACAATATTTAAAGATGTAAAAAAAAAAATATATGTTTTAGCTATGCCTTTAGGCTATGTTAAGCCATAATACGGTGCCACCAATATTACAGTAGCAAAGTACATTGAAATACATTGAGTAACAATCAGGACTCAGGCTACATAAGAAGGAAAACCAATGGGCAATGGGACTGGTTGATCTCTCAGTCCACATCCATGAAGGCCTACATTTCCGCTGCCGTATCTCTTTAAATGGGACTGGACTGTTTGCGTGCGTGTGCATGTGTGTGAGAAGCGGAGAGGGCGGCTCTATTGTGGAGGAGGAATATTCTATCGCTAGAGGACGCAGAACCACAGGAAACCCTTTCTCATCTTTTGTTGATTTTGTTGAGCGATCTCTCGTAGTTTCTCTGAACCGTGTGTTCCGCTAATATTTTCGGACGACATATTTTTCCTGATAGATGGAGTCGCCATGCGCATCTTCCACCTTCCGTTAGGACATAACGGGAAGGGCTGTTCTAATTTATTTATTTATTTCGTCTCATGCTCGTTGCAACGTTGGAGGAAACGTGATCGAGACCAAGAAGGAACGATCATGATCATGGATTAATTCCAACGTGAACATCCCTTGAAAGGTAAGCGAAACAAAAATGTGCCAATGGAGAATATCTCTGCATCCCCGCGGCAGGGGCGCGTTTTGTTCACCCGGCTACTGTTGGAAGATTGCCGTTGCCACTGAATGGTTCTGGATGCACCACTGCAGGCTGCAGGCCAGGGTTTAATATATAGGCAATAGGAGGGAACGTGCGCATATAGGTGTATATTCAAACAGACAGGACGTGTTGAGAGCGGGGATGCAGCTGTGTCTTTGTGTAGCCTGGCCTTTGGGATACTGGATCAGCCGCATCGAGCTGCTCTTTAGAGGGGGCATTTTTTTGCAAACACGATGACGTGATCATGTTTTAATGACGTAACCGTTTATCGTCTGCGAAAATAAAACTTTGTTTTGATGTTATTTTGTGTAGGCTAGGCCTATTAATAAAATATCTGTATCACACGTTCTGTGATGCTCTGACACTGTGAAGTCGTCTGATGATGAACCCCAACCTATAGATGAATAGGGGGAAATATACGCTCTATTTGATCCAATTGCAAAATTGTAAACATCTCATAAGCATTAATGGTGATGACATCATATGAATAATGTAGTCCAAACAAATAGGCTATTGCGGTCATGTTG
Organism: Amblyopsis rosae; assembly: GCA_025399935.1. NCBI lineage: Eukaryota > Metazoa > Chordata > Actinopteri > Percopsiformes > Amblyopsidae > Amblyopsis > Amblyopsis rosae. Next base: position 3,246 of record JAODTR010018335.1, read on the forward strand.
TCACGCGACGTGAGGGGTAATGTGATCACCTGGATTGTCCACAACAAAACTCGAGAAGTAATGCTCATCTGATTTGCATAACAGTTGGACCAAGTATGGCGCCCAGGTGCCAGAACAAATTTAAATGAAGGGGGCACTCTAGACTATGTAAGTCCCGCCGCAACCAACAGCACACGCTGAGGGCCATACTAAATATAGGAATTCAGTCATAAGTTCATAAAGTCCATACAGTTAGATGGAACATAGCGTGATGCAATATTGAACACATAAAGGATTGACAACAATCTGCCTTTCAGTATAAAAACAGTAGGAATAGGGTATAGGGAAAATAATAATGTAGACCTATTTTTCCCTATTGCTGACTGCTGGTTCTCATAACCTGGTGGTATAGGCTATAAGCTATGTATGACAGCACAGGCACACAGATCTCTGAAAGTCTTCTGCAGTGTCTGACAGGCCTTGCGGTAAGCCTGCCTGAGCGAGTATATTCCACTTTATTTTTAAATCACTCATTTGCATTGTTTTTCATACACAATAAAACACAAATATATTGAAACAAGAAAGACACGCTGCACAGGATACACACACACACTAAAATAACAGCATATCGAGCCTGCTGGCTTCCCACGACTAATACCGCCTCCACAGTGCATCGCAGAACAGAACTGCTGCCGATACTGAATGGCTGCATGTAACACTGAATATACTGCACATTCTGTAATATTCTAGACCTTATGTCTATACTGTATTTCATAATGGATTTAAATATTAATAATGTCTATATTCCGTGTGGATCTAAGTCATGATTATATATTTCATAACAATGTAGATCACAATATATTTCATAACAGAGGCGCGTTCAAATTGGCAAAGGCGAGCTTTGTGAACATGTTAAAGCAGTTTTCCGTTTGATTTGAGTTTTCTGCAGACATTTGCGAACACACACAATTGGTCCGAGGAGGTAGTTGTCAGCAAGCACACATGGTCTTCATGTTACAGTTAAGGTCTAAGAATTTTGAATGCTTATCACATCGTTCATATTTTTATGTTCAAAGTTCTATTTGTATTTAAAGTCGTACCGGTGTGGGTGACCTTAAAAGAGGGGCTGCCTTAAATAAACCTCCATAGTCCATCATCCACTTCCTTCTCAACCACCCTTTCTCTTTACAAACATTCAGCTGCTAAGAATTTACAAATAGGTTTCTGGGCTGAACACTGCCTGTATTTTGAGTCACATTCAACTTTCCTTTCTCTAATGCCATCTCACTGTCAGTGCCCAGGTGCATAGTCCCATAGCCTCAGGGAACCCCATCTAAATAATAGATTTGGCCCTCCCTACGCAACCATGCTAAGGCCTAAGCAACTGACCCACTACTAGTTTAAACGCCTCTACAACGTCAGAAATATGCTAATGTTGTTCATGGTCAGGACACTTATGATTACTTGTGCTATGTAGTTTGTACAGAATCAACTGAGACAATATCCAAATAATTGTATTGTAGTATATCAATATAAAAAATAATGATTTAAATTATGGGTTTCTGACAGATGCAATGGTTAGTCCTTTTCAATGCATTTATTATAAATTACATGAATGAATGTAATTACCAATGCTGAAGTAGCCTGGTCTAGTGTATTCCTTGGACTGTGTGTTTAATGTCAGTTGATATATGCTGGTGTATTGGTTTTTCTCCTTGCCTTAATGCTGCATGTTTCTTTACTGATTGTTTGCAAACATTTACCACAGAAGCCCATTCAGATGTGTAGATGGGATCTACAGATGGTCATGCATGGGGGACAGACTTCCTATTGTGTTTATTATGTAATAATATAATTACATAAATCGAGGGCTTTATGCTTACTTGTAACTAGAAAATTTGATGTATTCTATAAAAACAAGATATTCTGTTGAAGGAAAATTCTCCCACAAAATCAGGATTCTTCATTGTTGAATGCTGAAATTCTAGCCAAGCCATCTGTTTTATGCCAAGGTCTCTTTTTTATTCAACAGGAGCCATTTGAGATAGCGACATAAAAAGCACAGGCTGAGCGCAGTGCTCCTTAACAAACAATACATCAAATCAGCCCGTCTTTGCGTCTGGCTCTCAGGAGGATACAGAAATATCCCAGTGAAGAGTAAGCACTGCAGAGACACATGGTAGGCAGAGGAGAGCAGGTGTCTGGGAAAGATCGTCAGAAATGCAAAGCTACATGTTTATCTGCCCTAGCGGTAGCATTAGAATGATAGCTGCTTCAGGTACATGCAGAATTACCAAGACATCTGATTTCTTGTCTCAGTCAGGATTGCACTAACAGTCCCACGATTATTAGGCCCTTAATTTGAAGCTGTCAGTATTTCACACATCTGGGTGCTCTTTTTCTCATTGTTTTAATGTTGCCGTCACAACAAATGATCATTCTAACACATCGAAGACTTTTCTGCGATAAGCATCACACGGGTAGCGATTTATTTAGTAAACAATTGATGCTATTTAGTTTTAATTGTTTTTGTACCTGTAAATCAGTGTATTTGTTTAACCGCATTTTCTACACCACCTTTTTGAGGCTGTAACAAGTCCCGGAGAAGAATTGGTATGGGATTGGTTATTACTTGGACTTCGACTGGAAAGAGGCACTGAGAACTACGCGCGAACAAGAAAATACCTGTATGTCTGACCTGGCCCACAACGTAACAAGGATAACCTTCTGTGTATACTTCATGTCAAGGTGTGGCTCAGCTCACGCAGGGTTGCTGTCATCGCACGTTTAGACAAAATGGAAGGCTGAGATGGCGTGAGGATGGGGGGGGCTTGGCTGACTGCCACCACTTCACTGTCTTTAGGCACTAGTCCAGGGACAACGTCAGATTCTAGATCATTACAGGTTTGTGTTGAAGTGTGTATCAAGACAATGCATTCATCTAGATGGCAGGTGTATGTACAGGTGTTACATTGTGTGTGCGTGTGTGGGCATGTGCAGTTTACTCAGATGACCATATTGCCATACAACTTAGGTAATCTTGACGTTCCCATTTTAGTTGGTCTTTATAAATATCATAGAATTGAAAGGTGCTAGCTAGGGCTGGGCGATATATCGGTATATCAGAATTTTTTCGAAAGAGATATAAAATTAGACAATATCGTTTATATCGATATAGTTATATTATGCATTTATTCATTACTTTTTCGATTTGTTCATCTCTCCTTCCATGCCTGCACTATGCCTGAGGAGTGGAGTCAGGAGTGAGTGATTTAATGCATTCAGAGTGTGAAAGGGGCGGAGACACCAGAGAAAGCTCACATATGTCAATTAATGTCGAAAAAAAAAAAAGTCACATTTCCATCGGGTTTCCTGTTTTTTCTATATGCCTGAGGATTTTGCTCACTTTATAGAAAATACCGATATATATCGTTTATCGGTATTCAACCTAAATATATTGGGATATTATTTTTGGTCCATATCGCCCAGCCCTAGTGCTAGCCTTGGGATACCATCCAAAGCTGCATTAAGCTCCAGTTTGATTCCACAGTTTCAATTCAAAGCCATTTGTCGTGAAGGCAGTGCTAATACATGTCACTCAATGACATGTAGCAGATGGAAACTGGTGTAATAATGTAAACCAACATGCAGTACTTATCAACAGAGCTTGTGCAAAATGTGTGTTGATGACATTAGCATTTACATGAAAGCACATCTTCATGTAAAAAGTACTTTCTCTAACACAGTTATATTTAGTACAATGGGGGTAGATAAGGAGATCTCTAAGAATGGCTACAGTAGCAGAATAAAGTGTTAGATTAGCTCTCCAAGGAGAAAAGTCTTCAGTGCTGGTGTCTGTTCTTTTTCAATGAGATTATATACTGCATTTCTGATGAAGCTGCAGATATCGCCGCACTAACCTTCTCAACCGAGGTCGTTATTAATAGCTTGTATGGTGGGCATGGCGATTAGTGGACGTTATATTATAATATTATAACGAAACATTGCTATATTTATATATACTAAGATACATTAATTATAATATGCTAGCATGTTATGCCATGAGCTGGAATAATGAAGGGGTTCATGAATGAATCAGTGAACCCCATCCTGTTGACCATTGGCACTGTTAGCATCAAGATGCTAACACCATGTCAGTTCATCTCTCCAGTCAGCTGGATAACTGGCTCACACATAGCTCAACTTGAGCTCTAACAGCCTGTAATCAGTTTCAAGGGGCACAACAAACCCACGTTTCCCTTATAGCCTAAACCTTAAAGCTACAATAGGTCATGGATCACAAAGGAGTCCATACAAGCCCCATTCTTTGGCTGCTGTCCTTGGTGCTGAATTTAAAAGTAATTTTCCCTCTCTCTGTTTACCTTGTATCTTGCTCTCCAGACAGACAAACAGCTATATTAATGCATCTGAAAGTGCTACTTCTTTACACTCCTATCTTTTGCCCAACCTTTTCGCTATTCTCCAGAAGAACACCGTGTTCAGAGAGCTCAATACATTGACACCTGCAGACACAGGCTACATGTCTGTCTGCCTACACTATTTATTGTGGTACTCATAGTAGGTACTGACTGTTTATTGAGGGTGGTGTGCTGTACTGCCTAGCTAACGACAACAACACATTGTAAATGGGCACAGTTGTCCTTTCCCTTGTGGCTGAAAGCAGCTGCTCACACTGTCATGGGCAGCTGTGTCTCAAACAGTGAGCTGGCAGAGACATTTGGGAATCTGGGGCTGCTACCATGCAATCAAGGAGCTAATCTTACCTACTCAATATAACGAGCCATTCATTAGAATCAGGTGTGTTGGAGCAGGGAGACAGCTAAAACATGCAGGGCGGTAAAAACAATCTGTAGACCAATAGACTATTATAGTCTGTCATGTATGTTATAAAATAACCTATATTATTTTATAACATATAGCCTAACATACAGTAGGTACCTTTATAGGTAGGCTATACTGTATATACTGTACACATAATCCTTGTTATAGTCTATATAATACAGGTTATAAACAGGATATGCAGATTGCAGGCAGGACACAGTGGGGAAGGCTGTTAGGCTGTAACAATCACACAGTACAGTAGGCTATAGCCTACAGTAGCCTGTAGTGTCACTCTTGTCAAGATCTTGTGGTGAAGGTGTGGAAGAAGCCATGCAGGTAGACTGCATTTGTTTTCTGCTGGCCATCCTACTAAGGAACCGTCTACAAAAACCTTTTAAATCATAGGCTGAAGTATAACATGAAATGTTACAATGTATACTGTATATATATGTGTGTGTGTGTGCATATATATATATATATATATATGTATGTATGTATGTATGTATGTATGTATGTATGTATGTATGGATGTATGTATGTGTGTATATATGTATGTGCCTGTGCTGTAACCTGTGACTGGCTGTAACTCATTTGTGCTAACAGTAAAACAGCAGGATACTTATTGTAAGAAAGCTATAGCCTTTTAATGCTATGTAGCCTGACATATGCAATGTAGGGCCTAATTAAACTGCAAGAGCAGTTTGAAATGGCCACGTGTCACAGTTATGAAATAGGATGAACAGAATATATAAGATGAAAATGGCATAATAGAATAAAGCACTTTTGAAATGAATGCATGAACTATTAAGAATCATGCTTACCCTACATTTATAGTAATCTCTACCCTCTGTTTCTCTCTCTCTCTCTCTCTCTCTCTCTCTCTCTCATGATTATACAGTACGTATTCCATTATGATTAACAATGATATATGTTTGGTTGTTCAACATTGGTTGAACGCCTACTCTCCCCCCCAGCCAGGATCCCATGTTGAACATGTCGACACCGAGCGAGCTCAAGTCTCCGTGCGTGACTCGTAATGGTTTGGTCAAGCTGCCGCCCAGCCAGCCCAATGGCCTGGGCAGCGCCAGCATCACCAAGGGCACCCCAGCCGCCAAGAACCGCCTGTGCCAGTCCTCCTCTGTGCCCTCCATCCTGCCCCCGCCCCCGTCCTCTCTGTCGTACCACCACCACCACCACCTGGATGCCCTCAGCATGCCCCACTCCGCTGCCTCCATCCTGGGCTCGGAGCTGGACGTGGGGGGCAAGCCCCTGGTGGGTCTGAAGTCTTCTCTGCGCCAGATGCCCCCCCTCAGCCTGCCCAAGCCCCTCCTCCTGGAGCGCCAGCTGGTCCTGGACGAGAAGCTGCTGAACCGGCTGCTCTGGTACTTCACCACGGCAGAGAAGTGCGTCCTGGCCCAGGTGTGCAAGATGTGGCGCAAGGTCCTGTACCAGCCCAAGTTCTGGGAGGGTGTGACGCCCATCCTGCACGCCAAGGAGCTGTACGCCATGCTGCCCAGCGGGGAAAAGGAGTTCGTCAGCCTGCAGGCCTTTGCGCTGCGCGGCTTCCAGGCATTCTGTCTGGTGGGCGTGTCCGACCTGGACATCTGCGAGTTCATCGACAACTACCCGCTGTCCAAGAAGGGGGTGCGCTCCGTCAGCCTCAAGAGGTCCACCATCACTGACGCTGGGCTGGAGGTGAGGCTCGGGGCAGGGGTGTTAAGAGGGTCCTGTGTCCCCCTTTAGAACTATATGGTCACTTGTCAGTGAACATACTGTAGATTGTACCAGAAATATGCCCTGGATAATGATGGAACATGTTACCAAGTATGAATACTAATATTAATTCAAATTTTCATTATTTAGAATTTGTATTCATTTATCCGTAACCACCTTTCATTATAACAGACAAGCTGTTCCATATACTTTGATATATTATCTATCATTTAGCTTATCATAACACTGAATTCAAGTGTTATTCAGAGGCGTGTAAAGATCCCACAATTGTCTTCATACTGTACCTGCTAGGCTGCTATTCTGGGACATGCAGGCGGTTGCCATGGAGAAAGCCAGTGTTGTTGCCAGTGAGAGTGTGTTTCAGGGAACAAAGGCAGCAGTATTTGTGTTTTACTGGAGTATGTCCATGTTTAAAAACATACATACATACATACATTTCTAATGCAGTGGGGGTACAGTTATGACCCCTGACTGCACATGAGCAAAAACAGTATCTGGACAATAACACACCACAGACCAGTGGAGCTCTGGTGGAATAGCTCAGCTAACTTCTAGGATACTCTAATCTAAGTTAGCCTAGACCACAGCTGTGTAAAGAGTTGCATCAATTCTGTTCACTTGAATGGACTGTTTTTTTCCACAGCAATGGCAGATCATGGAACCTCAAAACAGATCCTGGAAGTTAGCCGCAAATACCCAATTTTTATATATATATATATACGGTGTATACAGTGTATGCGTATATGTACCCTATAAATTCTATTGTAAATGTAAATCGATGCATTCACTAGTAATTACCAAAAAGTTATATATTGATTCAAAAATGTCGAACTTCTGTTGGCACGGCTCTGGCCTAGACTAGAAGTCTGGAAGTCATTATTATCATTCTGGACAAAGCTGCAAAAAGCTGTCCACTCATCGAGCATCTTTGGGCAGGCGTGAGACTCAAAGTCTTAAAAGTATAGTCAGCTATTGCAAGCTAAATGTAAGCTAATACACTTTTTGTCAAATTCAAAAAATACCTCCTTCGAATGCTCTGTGTGTATTGAAGAAATAATCTGATACTTCTACAAAGCCCTGACTCCTTAAATAGCAACATAAACAAAGTGGCGACCACTGCTCATATCAACAAAGCCGTAGCACTCCGCTTTGCTTCACAATGCATTTGTGTGTGAGGCATCTTTCACTGAGGACCGCAGAGTTAGCAAGCATGACTGACCCTGCCTTTAAGGGCTAAACGTCTGTGTGTGTGAGTGCTGGTCTCAGGGTCGTGTCCTGGCTGTGTGCAGGTGATGCTGGAGCAGATGCAGGGCCTGATGCACCTGGAGCTGTCTGGCTGTAATGACTTCACAGAGGCGGGCCTGTGGTCCAGCCTGAACGCCCGCCTCACCTCGCTAAGCGTCAGCGACTGCATCAACGTGGCAGACGACGCCATCGCCGCCATCTCCCAGCTCCTGCCCAACCTGTCTGAGCTCAGCCTGCAGGCCTACCACGTCACGGACACCGCCATGGCCTACTTCACAGCCAAGCAGGTGGGCTGGCCATACGGAGGCAGGAGTGTGTCCATCCACCATGGCTGTGGATGGACACACGGCATGAGATACAGTATATTATGTATCATCTGTAGGCATACACACACACATTAGCAAATACACATCTCTCTCCTTCCCTGTGTCTCTACTGTGTCTCCTCTCCCATGTTCCCTGTCTGTCTCTGCATTGTCCTGTCTCTCTCTGTCTGTCTCTGCATTGTCTTGTCTCTCTCTCTCTCTCTGTCTGTCTCTGCATTTTCCTGTCTCTCTCTCTCTCTCTCTCTCTCTCTCTCTCTCTCTCTCTCTCTCTGTCTCTGCATTGTCTTGTCTCTTTCTCTATGTATGCCTGTATTGTCCTGTCTCTCTCTCTCTATGTATGTCTGTATGGTCTGTCCCATCTCTCTGTCTGTCTCCCAACACTCCTTAAAAATGGAATACTACATGGGTTAGTTGTAACCATCTTGTTTATCTCACAGTATTTCAGTCACTTTAGGACATTTTTTGAATCATTGAATTTGGAAGACTGTATATAGCAATCTTGCATGCCACATTCCAGTAATTATTCTTTATGAATACATGTATAATCATGATGGTCAGAGACATTGAATCTTCATTCAAACCATTGGAAAACTAGAGAATAATATGAATAGAGCAGTCATTCTTTTGAGGACCCAAATCATTCCCTGACAGTGTTTATATTGGCCCAAATGACCACATACATACAATTTGGCATGCTGCATCTTACAAAGCCCCTCTCATTGTTATGCTTGAGATCCCTGTAGATGATTTTGAGAAATGTAAGATTGTGTTTACTGTAAACAACTAAACACACATTGGTGTGTGATATACTGACACTTACTGTACAGCGCGTTTTCTTCCCATGAAGGACGGGCCCATGCACTCTGGCTTGGTGCCTTGTGAGATTTTACTCTCATGTTTTGCCTCTGCATTACGTCTGTAACTGAATCAATCCTCACCGATCACATGTAAACAATACATTCAAAAGTGTAAATGACATGTTGTAGCAGACATTTAAAACATTCCCTGTCATTGAAAGTGATGAAGCATATGGTAACTTGACACATAATAACATTTGCATGTCATGCCTTATGCAATGAATATGTAGCTAGATGTTTTGTATTAGACTATACACTCTTTTGCATGAGTGTGCAAAGCATACAAAGTGTGACTGGATGATGTGGCGGTTGAAACAACAGTTGGACTAATGCACCAATAAAGCAATGCTGTAAAACCAAGGGTGCATGCTGATTGGCTGTTTCCTCAGGGCTACACCACACATACGCTGCGACTGCACTCGTGCTGGGAGATCACCAACCACGGCGTGGTCAACATGGTGCACAGCCTGCCCAACCTGACGGCCCTGAGCCTGTCTGGCTGCTCCAAGATCACAGACGACGGGGTGGAGCTGGTGGCTGAGAACCTGCGCAAGCTCCGCACCCTAGACCTGTCCTGGTGCCCCCGCATCACCGACATGGCCCTGGAGTACATCGCCTGTGACCTGCACAAGCTGGAGGAGCTGGTGTTGGACCGGTGTGTGTGTGCGTCTGTGTGTGTGTGCGTCTGTGTGTGTGAAAACGGTGTACTGCTTGATTCTGTTTTGTTGTTGTTGTTGTGGAGCCAGATATGTTCCTCGTCAGATATTCTGTTAGTATGACTAAAACCTACTTTCTAGGTGATTAGATTTGAGTACTATTTAATAATATAAATATCAACATTCACAGACTGAATAACATATTACGTTAAAGTGAATACAGAGGAATCAGAATGAGGGGGATTTTTTACTATATACATTATTATTTATAATAATTATATATAATATATAATATACTGCTGTTCTGACTGAGGTGTTCTCCTGTGGCTTGCCCAGGTGCGTGAGGATCACAGACACAGGCCTGGGATACCTTTCCACCATGTCTTCACTACGGAGCCTCTACCTGCGCTGGTGCTGTCAGGTACAGTACGTCATGCCGAACACCCCAGGTAACACAGGCCTGGTAGAACGGTATATACCAGGGGTGGGGAACCTGGTCCTGGAGGGCCGGTGCCCTGCATGTTTTAGATGTCTGACTGCTCCAACACACCTGATTCAAATGAATGGGTCGTTAGAAGCCTGATAACGACCCATTAATTTGCTAAACCTTATTTTAGGATTAAGGAGTTTCTACAGTGCAAAATCTGCTGTTAAAATACAAACAAAAATGGTAGGTTACAAGCATAGTACATGCAGTATACATAATGTACATACATACATACATACTAGGGGTGTAACGGTACACAAAAGTCACGGTTCGGTTCACACCGCGGTACAGAAGTCATGGTTCGGTACATTTTCAGTACAGCGGTGACTGGTTTTTACACAAATACCCTATAAGCCTATATAACCTCACTTTTTTGCAGAACGTACCATGCCATGGAAAAATATAGTATATTGTAGGAGCAGAAATATATTACAAAAACGTTTTATTAGACCAGCCACGCTCCCTTTAACAATCATTTCATTGATCCAACTGTAATGTTAATGTTAATGTCATATATTAATGCATTCATGATTCTACATAACTGTCCTAAATCATGCCATGTCATCTTGCCGTGTATATGCACACACACAACCAAAACGCAACACATTTTTGTTACTGTATCACCTGTGTGGAGGATGGTATATGCACCTCCACCATTCTCTCACCCCAACACGTTACAGCAATGCAATTATGCAGTACATTTATAATGAGCTAGTTACTTAATAATATTTCCGGTGGTGCGGGACAGGTAAATCCTGGTGGGAAATCTGCGTGCAGTTTGCGTGCGTGGCAGTCCAAATGCGGAGAAAAAAGTTGTGCGTGCATTGTGCAATGCTCTTTAATGTAGAACAACGCCAACACACCGTACTTTTCTGATCCAACAATAACCATTTTCACCACAGGCTTTGTTTTGAAAGCATGAAATGCGGGTCAAATTTGAGCTACGTCTTACATCTTAAAAGCTCCAACGTGAAACTCTCGCATCTAAATTTTGGCTCTGCATTATGCTCAACTTCGCACCATATCTTTCAACATGCATGCACCGAACCGCAACGTCTGTACTGAACGGTTCGATATGAATACACGAACCGTTACACCCCTAATACATACATACATACATACATACATACATACATATGATAAATATACTGTACCTCTTTAATTAATCTGTAATTAATCCAAAAAATTACCTGTTCACAGTTACAAACAATTCAACAATGTATAATTAAAACCGTTGTTGTGTGTGTGTGTGTGTGTGTGTGTGTGTGTGTGAGCAGGTGCAGGACTTTGGGCTACAGCATTTGTTTGGAATGAGAAGTCTTCGTCTTCTGTCTTTGGCAGGTAGGCCCTCTCTCTCACTCCCTCGTCAATCTTCATTCACATGCTGTGTTTCTCAAAGCAATCGCTCCACAATATATTGGACAGGTATCCATGATACGCCACTGGAGAATGCCTGTTCCATATAATTACCAATGCACACGTTTCCCTTCATAAAGTCAGATATAAACCATTTAGTCGATGTGTGTCTGTGCTCCAGGATGCCCCCTGCTGACCACCACGGGCCTCTCAGGCTTGATCCAGCTCCAGGAGCTGGAGGAGTTGGAGCTGACCAACTGTCCAGGGGCCACAGCAGAGCTCTTTAAATACTACTCCCAGCACCTGCTCCAATGCATGGTCATCGAATAGACCCACGCCCAGCCAAGCCACCCACCGCCATACTTCAACCACCTTCTTCCTATTTTGCTCTGTCTCTCCCTATCTCCCATGGAAAATGTCTGCCAAGACATCTCCTCTGTTAATCCCTTTTTCCGCCAGCGATCCCATGAGCTGCCCGCCCCACCTTCCTCTCTGTGAAGTGGACCGACTGACAGACACAACGGTGGACGTAAAGACAAGACCTAGCAAGTAGGCATTGGCCCGGCTTGCTTTACACACCCATGGAGTTATGGGACGGCGCCGGAGGAGACCCTCGGCATGGCGCCCCATCTGGCGGTGTTTCAGTGCTGCATTGTGTTTCAGAAATCTGTTTACAGAAGAAAGGCTTTGTTTTCCAGAGACTGGAGCTTCTATAAAGGACATTGGTTTATTTCTTTTTCCTTTTTTTGTTTCCGAGTGGCACATGGAAGTAAGGTTATTTTGACGTGCGACAAAAGGGACAATTGGAAAGATGTTTCGCAGGGGATTGGCATATGAGCTGATACCATGGAACTGACATGTCATGCACTGTTAAACATACGCTCGAGCACATACACACCTGGTAAATGAAAGACATGGTTCTTCTCGACATCATGAGTAATAATGTTGACATTCCCATCATTCTGTGTAATATCATTTATATTATTTTTTCCTGAGAAGGAATGAAAGAAGAACTCTTTCTTCACATCAGCTGAAGTAACAGATGTGGACGAGCTCTAAGAACAGAGGACACACATTCACTTTTCTTTCATTCTGTGCGTGATGTGTGTGTGTGTGTGTGTGTGTGTGTGTGTGTGTGCGCGTGTGTGTGTGTGTTTGTGGACCTACACACTTCCCTGTTGGGTGATTGCCTCTTTCCATTTCTGTGTCTTATCAACAATGAAAAAACACAACTGAAAGCGAAAAAGGAATAGTTTACATAAACTTTCTTCTGAGACACACACTTCCTCTGCTCATTGTCTCAGTTAAATGTTCCTCTTGCATTAATTGATGTACAGTCATGTGGAGAACCAGACTTGCTGTTTTTGTTTCATTTGCTTCTGAATAGGAGGTTATCCAAGACTTCACAGGCACTGCAACAAATGTATCGCTAACATGGAATCTATAGTTGGTTACCCAGAAGGCACTGGGCTTTTTGAATCCTTCCCCACTTACTTAAAGTTTATGCTGGAGGACAGTAAGAGCTCTCAAACAGAGAAACAAGATAAATGTGTTGTGAGGTGAAATTATGGCAGTTTATAGACAAATGTTGCTGATTTTTTTTTAAGCTTTGCCTTTTTTCAGATAGACTATATTACCTTTTTTAGCCCCGTCTGTATCAGATTACTGTCACCATGGCTAAATATGAATATTTGAAAGGCCTCATTTCAAAATGCTACACATTATTTTTCAGTTGTAACTTGATCTAAAACACATTGGGCTTCATTCTTCTATATTGTTGGTAAATACAGTGCATATAATATCTGCAACCAAAGGACTATATACCTAATGAGCATACTATAGAGAGGTTTGCTTTTATGCAAGCCATACTTTTTGAAATTTTCAACACATTCCACACTTTCAAACTGTGGATATCTCGTTTTGGAATCACTGAAATTCTTGTCTTTAAGCTCCAGAGATGCTGTCAAAAATGTAAACTCCTGTTTATCTTATGCTGCTCTGAAGGTGCCAGTACTTTCTATGGCCACATGAGGGCACTTTAATTGGAAGAACTGAGAAGGAAAAGAAAGACTGCATATACAGTATATATACCATCATCACACACAGACATGCAAATGGTACCATTACATGGCACTTTGTGTGAGTAGTAAGATTGACACGAATGGTTAATAAATGCTAAGAGCTTTCATGACATTGAAGCAGATACCTCTGAATTGTTGGTGTAGGTTCAGACAACAGTTTCTTTGGATGCACTTCCCCTATTCTCTACTGCTTTTGTTTCAGTTATTGTAGTAATAATACTAATAATTTCCATATACGGCAATATATATACTAGATTAAAATCAATCCAATCTGGTCACCAACTCAACATAAACCTTTTGACCTATGACCCCAAAAGGCTTTTGTCACTCTAATGGACACACGTAGGTATCAATATTATTAGATGATAAAAGGGAGGTAATAACAAAAACATCCATCCATCCATGGATGATGTTTAATACATTTATTAATACAATGAAATATACTTAGTATGTTGTTGGATGGTCAGCTACCAACCACCACCTGCACCAAGACATCTTTGGCTCTCTTTACCCGTTACCTTAAGATAAAGGACAATGTTCTGTTCCCCTTCACTATCTTACATAGTCTTAAAGTGACGGTTGCCTTGTGTGCATGTTGTGTTTGCATAACGGTCAGTCAGTATTAGGTTTCAACCAAATGCATCCACGCATGGTGTATGAATACAATTCTGTTTCAAGGACAGTGTCTGTATGACTGGGGGCGGCCATGCATATTTTGAGTGTGTCTTTCTAGAAAAGGAGTTTGCTATCTGCATTTGTATTCCTTATGATGTACATATGTCAATAGATTGATTAATTTTATTTATTTATTTAACTTAATATGTGTCTTTCTTATTTATTTATTTATTTATTTAATTAATTAAATAATTGCAGTTGGATTTGTTAGATTTTTTTAATGTAATACTTGTGTGTGTGTACTGAGGCTGGTTGTTTGGACGCTATAACCCAGAGTGGGTTCCTCCCTTCCCAGATCCCCAAGAATTGTCAGTTACCAGGCAGCACATTGTAACTTCAGAGGCCATTTTCCTTTGTCCTAGCTAAGCCATTATTTTTTCAAGGTTAGCTACAGCAGGACATAGTGGGGAGACTATATTTCACTGCTGTGACAACACAGTAAATAATAATAGAATAATACATTTAGGACAAATATCAAATAAACCTAACATTGGATTTTGGAAGATTGACTCATTTTCCAAATGATCCAAATTACACCTTCTTCCTTGAGCTTGAAAATATTTGACTTATTGATTCTTGGTAGAGGTTTAATTTGGTCCTGTAATTAATATTAATTAATATACGTCATGCTAATATTCTATTCTAATAATGAGTTTAATATTAATTTGAAATTTCAGATAATGGATGTGCACAATGATACTCTTTGAACTAACAAATTAATTGCAAATGTTCCAAGGCTGTTGTCAACATTAAATTAACTTTAAACTTTGAAAAGCAGCTAAATAAATACTGATTCTGATTAATTCTGTAATATTGTAGAAGGTACATTGTCCTTTATTATCCCTGACACAATGGTTGCATTCTCATAAGCATTCACCTTTATAAAAGAGATATTGAATGTCTGTCTTGGTAACTGTTACTGATTTTATTCATTTAGGTTACATTATGTAAATTATCTTTATAGGCAGGCATAGGACCTCACACCACCTAAGGAAAGAGTGCCAGTATTCTGTAACCAAATGATCATGTTCCCAAACCTTCACATGCAGGTCTTCAAGGTGCGCAAATTATGTAAAACACTGTATAGAAGTCAATGATATATGTATAAATAATAACTTTATGGAGCTATTGGTGGAGATGGATTGCAGTCCATTTGTACAATCTCACAGCATTCACTCACTAGAGCTTGTTCTGGGTAGAATGGGTCAGATACACTAATGTCAGATACACTAAGGTCATGCACACATTTTACAATGTGCCATGTACTGTATGCTGTGTTTTGTTATGTATGAATTGATTAGTTGTGTTTAATTTGACATACATGTATGTGACTTTTTAGTTCTCACAATGTGTGTGTGTGTGTGTGTGTGTGTGTGTGTGTGCCTCTGCTGTCTGTGCATGGCTGTATAACACAAATATGACAACACCAAAACATACAACTGGATAAAAATAACAACCTGGCGGGTCTAGGCCAGTACTTTCCTTGGATTCTTAGTAAACTGGATGGCTTCTCTACATTTGCCATCCTTAATCAGGCACTCCTTTGTGTGTCCACAATAGCAGATGTGGTTTCAACCAGTGTGACATTGCTGTTTAAACTCGGAAAGGGCATGCCCCTCCCACACCTGAATGCCGAGCGGCTCGCCTTCCCCTTACAGAGCGCGTAGTCTTCCAGCGCTCTCTACCACAGCTACGATCGCCCACACTTGTTCCTTAGCAGTGAGATGGGGCACCAGTGTGAGGTTGTCGAGGCCCTGCTATGCCATCGACGAGTGTAGGCTACCATTTAATGTTCTGCCACTGTAATGTTCCCTCTCTCTCCCTCTCTCTCCCTCTCTCTCACCCGCACGCTCTCTATACATTCACTCTCTTAGCGAGCGAGAGGTTGTAACTAAACGGGTTCCGCTATGTTCGATGTTCTGTATTGTAAAGCTCAACAGTTGTGATAAGAACATTATTGAGCGACATGCATGTTTGCATCTCTGGAGCAGGGGCGTAATTACAAATAATGCAACTAATGGCACTGTGGCCCATGTTAGTCGGGGGCCTATGAACACGCATCCCACTACCGTTTTAAATGAACTCGCCAAACACAAACACTTGACACGTCATATTTTGACAAAAAAACACACATCTTGCATTAGGGCCTGGTGTTGACATGTTACGCCGCTGCTCTGGAGCGTTTGTGATGAGTTGTTTATAATGAACAGTGGCATGATCAAAGTTCTCTCAAAGATTCACTCATGCAGTGAACCTTTCTCTATGCTCCATGGAGCTGCTGTTAGATCAAACTAAATACAATAATTTTGATTTTGAACAGAAACATTCAAAGCTGAATAGTGTCCCATCTCTGTAGTTATTGAGACCTGTTGACAAGTGTTTTTCGTGTATTTTAATATCAGCTTAATGGACTGCTCTCTGATGTATGAATGGTGTTTAATGCTTTGGTCAAACTCAACATCTCTCACCAACACTGTCAATCATACAAATATATACAATATATATAAATACATATAAATATATTGGTACCATGTAGGTATCTATTTATTTCTTCTTTGTGACACTGAGGTTGTCAGATTTTTTAATTTTAATGGGGGGCTCATTTGTTTTTGTAAATAAGACAGTGGTGATCATTTGATTATTTTGTTTTGACAGAGAAAAACAACTGAACTCTAATTCATGGCTGCAGTGCCTTGTTAGACATGCGGTGTTGTTTTTTGAGATGGTTTGGTTCCATTCTGCACTGTTTTAGTAAAAGTTGTACAAAACCAGTTGTGTCTTGTGTGGTGAGACGCTCCTATCCACTAAATAGTAGACTACATGCAGACACACACATACATTCAAATCCATTATATCTTCAGGAGTTGATTGAACGAACCTACATTTATTGCCAACTCACTTATGTGAAAGACTAGACTACCACTAGATGTCACACTAAGGGCACCAGCATCACACACACATGCCCTAACTGTGCATGTGCATAGCTGGTCAGCCAGCTATGAAAGCAAAGAACAGTATGGATTCCAACAAACACAGAGGGATTGTGATGTCATTCTCTGCTCAGGGTGCAATACTGCACTATAATAGTTGTGTGCTGCTATACCTTTAACATGTGGGATGACTACATCTTGGGGTGTAAGTATGTCACATAAGACAGCAAGACAAAGTGACAATCATTTAATTGTAAATCAACAATGTTAACATGAATATCATTAATATGAAATAGTAAGGACAAATGCCACCTAGTATATATTCAATACAAAATGTGTTGGTCAGGACAGCATACTATGCAACTATTGTGTACGGTATGCTGTTTGGGGCTACAGTGAACCTGCAGCTACTATCAAGGTGTCTCTTCTAGAAGCCATTTATCACTTTAAACCGGACCCTGCTTATTTAAGGTTATACTTCACCTTATCACCAGATGGCAGTGTACATCTGTATGTGACCATTCATGCATAACAGACATGTGACCAGCCCATTTTACTGGCAATGGACAATGTTCACAATCTCTATCCAGCTGTATATGTCAATTATCAGAGACTGTTCACAAAGTGTGTTTGTGTGTCTTTGATGTGTGTTGTGGCAACAAAGATGTTAACAGAAGTTGACAGAAGAAGACCTTAAAACTCAACTCAAGCACTAAGAACAGGATAGTTAACGAATATGTTCTCTGACATCAACAACTAAGATGTTTATTATCCCTTTAAATGGGGAATGATGAAGATCTATGCATTCACGTTACTGTACGCTGATGTCACATTGCAAAACACGGTGGTGAGTTTTGACTCATGGTCTTAACATGGTCCAAACAATAGTCTGTAAGAGTTTAAGGGCATTTTCATTGCTGTAACTATTTAAGTGGCATCGTAACATTGTCAGTTTCAGTATATAACACATGCATTAACAGAGCCTTTTCCAGCCATTTACACTGTACATCTCTGTTAGATGTGTCTTGCTAGGGGTCTGTGTTAGCATTGGCATCACATTGGTCCTATTTGACCTGAGATATATGTTGCTAAGTCACTACTGGCCATTACTACCATCACTAAACCATTCCTCTGCCAGAGATTAAGCCTTTTCTCCCCTCCTTCCACAAAATATATATGTGCTCATTCTCAAAAATATATCCATATTTGCTTACATGTATTTTCTAAAATGTCTTGCGTAAAAACCCAGATAGAATTTCTCATAGAAAAAAAAACAATCACTTGTCCCAAAAAGAAAGACAGTTTCCATCTTCTTCAGGCCACAAATTAAGGAGGACTGTCAGCTTTCCACAAGCAGTCAGAAGAAGCAGTGAGACACTGAGACAGGGAACAAAGGGGTTGCGCCCCCTGGTGACTAGAGTTGGCTCACTGAATCACTCTTGTCAGACGTTCCATTCTCCAGCGGGTGGATGGAAAGTGCCAGTCCATTGACATTCATGTTACTCTCGTTGAGTCTCTGCACGCGATACGTCTCATAGTGGATGTTGTGGGTGACGTCCTTCAGATCCTGCAGGTGGGACCTGCAGGGAAGAAATGACAAAGCACCATGGCAACCACGGTGATTAAAGGCCCTTAACATAGCCTACACACATATGCATATGCAAGTCCTACACATGCACAGTCCAGTTGTACATTGCTTTTCCACAAAAAGACCAACAGTTTAAGGTAGATCATACTGCCTTTAAATAGGCTAAATGAGAAGCAATGTGTCCATTTGTATTTAAAAATCAAAATACAAGGTGGCATTTGGAGGAGTGAATAAAGCACAAATCAAAGAGGAAGTTCACCCTTAATGAAATGTGAAAACAAGAACAAGCGCTTCAAACATTGTGTACGTATATGTACGTAATGTCAGGGGCCTTCCCTGTGACCCTTTATTGTATTGTGTATAATAATAATAATATAATAATTTATGAAATCAGACAACACTCTATAACATTCTGCTACTTTGTCTGGAGGACAAAGCAGACATATAAACAGCTTGTTCACTGCTATAACTCATTTTCATGCAAAAATGACTTTCCACAAGAATGCAAACAGGCAGAGGTCAAAGGTGGCTTAATTTTTCTTTCATTCAGTCCAACACCCGCAGCCTGTGGCCTGAGGTGCTCTTCTAGAAGCATGTAACTTTGTAGCCACAAAACACTGCTTTTCTACTTGGCAGGAACACAATGTACGTGTGCACACATTTACCTAGGCATACCCGCAGGCCTATCTCACACGCACACACACACAACTCACCTGATCAGCAGATCTCTCAGGTGTGCGAACTCACAGTGTGCCACATTTTCAACTGTTGGAGGAGCAGAACATGTTACGTGTAAGCACAGTATGTATCAGGGACACACAGACCAGTACAGCATGTCAGTCATCTGTTGTGTGGGCCTCACCTTCGATTATCCCCCATTTTGTTTGGCGCCCTAGAACCTTGTTGCCATTCACCTGGTGCTCCCGGTCTGTTCCCACCACAGCAAAAGGAATATTGTCCTAGAGACAACATTCACATTGAGATGACAGTCAAATCAACATTTGGATTCTATTGAAACATATGGACGACTATGAGCAGTGTAGCAGAGCCTCAGGTGTGGGAGGTCACAGACAACAGTTTGGAGGAGAACACACGCTATTGTTATTAGAATAGCTAAATGAGACTGGATTATACTGGAGTATTGCTGCGGCAAGGTACACAGCAGCCATAACACAGAGACGAAAGAGGATTATCACACTACACTCACAGAAGTTGCATTTTCATGATGGTTTTCCAAAACTAGGACTATGAATGTGTAAATTATACATGTATTCAAAACATACATGCGAATGTACTCTTTGGTTGCTGAGTGAATGCTTCAGCCTAGTTTACCCTGATCCTGTCGTTCAGGATGCGGTCCTCTGCATCTTCATCATACTCTTTCTGAGGATAGACACGGATCCCATTGGCTGCCAGGTCCTGTCTTATCTGTCAGGTCAGAGGGCAACAGCAGGTCAAATGGCTCATTAGCTTGTACTTAAAAGGTGTGTGTGTGTGTGTGTGTGTGTTAAGGCATGTGAGGTCATGCCAGAGTGGTGCTTATCAAAGTGACGGCTGAGAATCATTGTATGATCTTGTTATGAATGATTGTTTTTTTTGTGCGTGCGTGTGTGTGTGTCTTCTAACCCTCTGCTTGAACTCCAGCCTCTCCTCTATGGTGAGTGTGTCGGCCTTGGCGATGACAGGAACGATGCTTACAATCTTCCCCAACCTCTTCATGAACTCAATGTCAATAGGACGCAGCCTGAACATGCATGCATGCATGCGCGCGCACACACACACACACACACACACACACACACATATTTAAGTAAGCTGACCAGAAAGGGCCCAGAAATATACATATTTGCTGTGAATTGAGAACACAAGTCTGGTGGTCTGCATGTTATGTGCGTTTGAGACCATATGATGAGTTTCTGTGCCTTGAAGCTGCAGTAAGCTCTATACTGCCATCTAGAGGTATACATGTTAATTGGGGGGGTAACTAAAGATAGTTTTCTTATCTCAGGTCAGATGTGGGTTGGTTACTAACCAGTGTCCTGTGGCAGGAAGGAAATAGAC
Source organism: Amblyopsis rosae (assembly GCA_025399935.1). NCBI lineage: Eukaryota > Metazoa > Chordata > Actinopteri > Percopsiformes > Amblyopsidae > Amblyopsis > Amblyopsis rosae. The sequence goes on from JAODTR010018335.1 coordinate 24,062, forward strand.
GCAGCAGTGGACCCTTGTATCTGGGATCCTCCTCTTCCGGTTGACATGCAACTCCTCCTTCAGATACTTCTCATACTGGTCATTAACATACTTTACTATTGGCTCCCAGCTGGAGAGAAGAGCAGAGCAGAGCCTCAGTCCACCAGTGTCCTAGCCAGGACAGCATACTGTGACTGACACACCGCTTCTTAATACTTAATATGCCCTTGGTTATCCTCATCCTCACGCATTGCCTGTCAGCAGGGCCGGCCATGGCCCGCTGTTCCTGCACTTCCCTTCCCAACCTGTAGATGTCCTCCTTGTCTCCCCTGCGCAGTGTTGTTGCCTCACCAGTCCCCAATTAGCTTGACGTGCTAAATAGCTGTACGGTGTCTGCCCAGTGTTGATTCATCCTTCATACCCTGTCTAGTCTTGTCTATGTTTCTGTTTGCCAATCAATAAATCATTGTGTCAGTGTTGAAATGGCTATGTTATCATGTCATATTGTTGCTAGAAATATTATTATTATTATTATTATTATTATTATTATTATTATTATTATATATTTTTTTAGTTTCTTGCCACATCTGTTACTCATTGACCCCTCTCCTTTTAGCCCTGTAGAGAGAGCTGGCTGTTCCTTCTTTATCTCACATCATATGTTTAATCACTACAGTTTATATCTACACTTGGTATTATTTTGTCATTATGATTCCTTTATTTTGATCATAAATTGGTAATATAGGAGTGGGTGCTATACGGCTGTGATGTTATGGGATATATTAAGTTATATGAACAACAGTTTCATGAAAAAAAAAGCTAACACTGGTTCCTTTTGAGTGATCAGCCTTTGCCACTTCAGGCTTGTGAACATACTGTGCTGGAACAAGCAGAACCAACTGTCCTGTTGATGCAGCCCATAGCCTGTGGTTCTGGAGCATTACAGAGCCACGGAGCTAAGTCAATTGAGCAACTATTTAAGCCTGCGGTCCTAGCAGCGCTGTAACACTCACCACTTGTCATTGTTGATCTGGTCTCCAAACCCCGGGGTGTCAATCACTGTCAGCTTCATCTTCACATCCTTCTCCTCAATGACTGCACACAGAATCGAGATGGGGTTAAAAAACGGCTTTTATTAAGCCTTCTCACTAACAATCACGTTTGGTCTCTTTTATTTCAGCATCTATTATGTGCTTTATTTGATTACAAGTAAGCCACAGATACTCGCTATGTTAGTGGGTTAAGTTGCTGCCCAATGTAGGTGCATTATTATTGCACTGAATCACTGGCAGTCCACCTCGTGGAGCAGTGTCACTACCATCACTCAATCTGTTAAACGTGTGCATAATGTGATTAATTGGTCATGCCATAAAAAAAGATGGCGCCAGTGTATGTGGCCTGCCGTCTGACGCACCAAACACTGTTTGTAATTGTATTGTTTATGTCAGTGTT
>JAODTR010018346.1:0-25475 GCA_025399935.1 Amblyopsis rosae
TGATTGTAAAATAGAGTTTTGCTATTGTTGTATTTTATGGATATGCTTACGGGTTTTGAGGGCACATGAAAAATTATCCAAAACTAAAAAAATGCAGCTAAAAATATGCAATGGAATATCAATTTAAAACATATACTGTCATCTAGCGGCTTAGACTGGCAATTACAGTAGATGGGCCAATACAATCTTTGTGTAAGAATGCCCCTTAAACTAGAAACTGAATATATTTTAAGATAATATACATACATTTACATAATTTTATTTGCATTTGTTGTGGACATGGCGCTTTTGATTTTCGATAGTAGTGTATCACAGTAAATACAGTCATACACGTCACAGTAAATACAGGCATACATGTCACAATTTAAGCCTTTATTTGTATATGGATACACACAAAAAAATCAGCAATACATTTAGTCCTACTAAGATTCCCTCTTAGATCACATCACTAATTTATACATTATGCAATGTCAGGATTAATAAAAAAATATACAGTTAGACTTGTAGTGCTAAACTCTTAGACAAGCAATAAAATGCATAATATTAAATGATAAAATGAATAGTCATCTTGAGAGGTGAATGGTGAAACACTGAAAGTGCCTTTGCTTTGTAAAACCCTCTGGCTCCTGACCACTCACTCAACACATCAATAACCAGCATGCACACAGACTAGCCAGCTATCTTAAAGAAGCCTCAAACCCGTAGCATTGGCTAGTTGGCTAACACCTTAGCTGGCAAAATATTAATAAATGTTTTAGGTTCAAAATAACAAATAACCTTAAAGCATACCCGCAAGGCATAAAATCAGCAATCGAATATAATTTAAACAGCATACTTTATATGACCATATACTGTATCTTACATGTTTATGGTCGTTTTCATATGTATTTTTACACATACATCTTGTATTCATAAACATAGAAACATGTATGTAAGCTATACATCTGGTTTTAGCCATGGTGTAATGGTCACAGTCATTGTGAAGATTGTGTAAACAAATGGGACTTTGAAACATAGACTATCAGTGCCTGAGAATTCCTTATTGTTGGGCTGTTATTGCAGATGCACTGTGTAAGCCAATCAATGTAATGTTCCAGTATCAACAGCTATAGTCTTACAAAATATAAAGGATTTAGTCTGCTCTATTTAGAGTTAAATGCACTATTGCATTTTAAATACAATTTATTTCATTTTCCTATCTTACTCTATTGTTAAAGCTTTTTTAGGCTTGATTATGCTACAAAAATACATACAAAATACATACATTTTACAACATTAGAATTAGAAACATTCAAACCCCTTATAAACAAGACCTTATGGAATCAACAGGAATGACTCAGTGAACACAAAACGTCCCAAAATGGCTATAGCACTGAGATTGTTCGACTAAAACCTGTCAAACTAGTTTCAATACTGTATGACTATTTTGATATAATCATGATGCGATAATAAGTCACGAGTATTCTGTCTGTCAAAACTTTCAGTGTCCAGTAAATAGAATATTGGCACAGCGATGTAAATCTGTCCACTCAGTGTGGCTTTGAATAAACAATTCAACAACATTTCTGAATTCTGATTATAAAAAGTATGTTGTAAAAACATATTTTCTAATTTCATCCCTGATTATTATTCACACATAAAAACACATACATATTTTTGTTCGTCTATGGGTGTGTTTGTAAACTGGCAAATCATGGCTCATGGCTGGAGTGCCACCCTCTCAAAGCCTGTGGAGTATCTTCCAGTACTCGAGTCACAGAACAGGCCGGTTACAGCATATGGAATCCACACAAGTCAATGGGCAAGATGTCATAGAAAAGCCACGGACAGCCTGTACGATCACATGATAGCATGACACACGATAGGTGCTAAATACGAGGTCTACACTCTACAGAAGATTGCATCAGTGTGACTGAGGCTTTTCGACATGGCGTCCTAAAAATGCACGGCCCACCGAAATAGGTGGGAGGGGTTTGAAAGTGTGTCTGTCATTGGATCAATGAAAGGAGATTGACCACTGGATAATCTCACTCTGTCTTGTTGTGTTGTGCTGCGTTGTGTTGTGTTGTGTTGTCATATGTACGCCTTGGTGCATGCTAGCAGTAACGGACACTACTGTATCACATCCGTAATGTGCAACAGTTGGCAGAGTTTGCATTCGTAAAGAAAGCAATACAACCACATTTTAAATATAGCCTGCTCCCTTGACAGTGTTGTGCTGACTGTGCCAATGGCACGTATCAAGTTAGGCTATCCAGTTCTCTTCCCCTTTGGCTTGGACCAAGCCTCATAATGTCCTGAAAGTTCAGATGCTATTCCTTTATGTGCCAGCAAAGACATTATTATAAAACACTAGATCATGTCCGGGCTGTCGATGTTTTCACCCCTAGTTACACCGCAGTTATGTATACTGGTTTGTTGCTCAATAGAGCTGTTGTTTTAAAACTTTTGTAGTACATTGTGTCTCCAACTGTTGCTTGCTTAGCCAGGTCTCTTGGAGAAGATCTGTTTAATCTCAACAAGGCTAACCTGGTTAAATATAGGCTAAATAGATGGAAATAAATCCCAGCGAGGACCGAATAACTTGGCCAAACCATGACGATGATCATTAATATCTGGGTTGGAGTAGCGTGTCCATGTGCGTTTGCTCGCAGTGCTGCCAATGTGCCAGTGCTCGCTTGCATGTCATAACCCACTTCTTCTTCATGCTGAATAATTAACGCAGCAAGCACGCTTCCTCGGGGCCAAGGGCGATCGGCAGCACCATCGCACCAAGCAGCGCTGCGACGCTACGTGGACGAGATTCACCATGTGTGTCACAGCTGACCGTTATGTGGCACTGCAAGGCGACAGTAACCAGGAACACTTGCATCTACAGCAGGTCAGATGCACATTATGCTAAGTGGTTAACATGGCAATACAGTTTTGTCGTTTGGGGAGATAGTTCATGAAATGTTGTGTGTTGTGGGTGTGGATGAGATATCAAGACTGAACATACAGTATTTGCTATGGATCCAAATATGATGAGAACCTTTGAAATTATATGGCACAAGAAACACATATTCATAAATTAATGTGCAGATTATTATGACTATTAGGTGAAAACATGACTCATAGTAATTGTTGAAATCGTTTTGGACTGCAATTACAATCACACCCCAAGCATGTTGTTGCATTAAGAATATCAAATGAATAGCACTTTACAAATATGAACACAGTATAGCATACCATATGTATATTGCTTAATTTTATACATTCACAATCCAGATGTAAGTAATAAATAACATTTAATTTAAGCCTTTCTAGAATAATATCACAGGGATATTGGTTTGCACACGTTTCGATGCATTTAGAAAATACCCTTTAAAAATGTTGAGAAAAGATAAACAATTTTCCCCTCAACAGTGTATAACACACACTACATTCAACATAGCAATCAGTCAGCAGTTTTTCCAGTATGTCTGTATTTATGATGTTTATGATGTAAGTGGTGTCCTGTTATTTATGGAAATATTATTCAGTATTATCCATTATGCATTGTATGCATATTATCTTATTAACAGTTTGACTCCATATGTATCTGTGCATGTAATGAACTGGTCTCACATCGTAGTGACTCCTGAGTTCTGCAGAACACTATGTGAAGCGTAAAGAATATATTTCTACCTTTAACTGTGTTTAAAACTGTATTCCATGTACGGCAACCAGGGCTGTAGAAAACACTCAAGCGGGGGATGAAGAAGAATAGGAGGAAAATTAAGAAGATGAGGGTGAAGGTCTGTTTGTCTCAGCGCACCTTACTGGTGAAGACGATGCCGCCAGTTCGTTTTCCCTCTCTTTCCGGCTTCCTGTGCAAACGGACCTCTGCGCAGGCTTAAACTGCCACGTCACCTTCTTTGTCATCGACAGCTGCTGCTCCACTGTTGTCATGCCAACAGGCTGCGCCGTCCCCGCGTGGAACTCTGGCGCAGTCGCCACGGCAGTGATAACTATGGAGACGTTGTTTTTATTGTGGTCCTCCTCCGTGAACAGTTTGGCCAGAACTCCGGTTTCCATGGTGTCAGCGAACAAGTCCCAGCCAGGGTCGCCGGGCAGACATCTTGCCCTGGAGGAGACGCGGTTCTTATTGCCGGACGGGGCGCTTTTGTGGTCGCAGTCGGAGGTGTCCGAGTCCCAGTCACTGTCTCCCGCCACGGAACCACAGCCCAGCACTGACGCATCGACAGGGCCGGAGCCAGAACTCTCCGAGTCCGTCTCCCTGAAACAGACCAGATCGACAAAGGCAAACATTAACCTCAGCGTGTCGAAAAAGCGATTTCTAACATCACTAATGAGTTCTCATTTAAACTCTTGGTCACAGAAGAGCTTTCTTAAGATCGACAGGTGTGTGGATTTCAGTTACAAATGGTCCTGATGTTTTAGCCTTGGATTGTTTGAAATGGTTCCATCACTGTGTCCAAATATAATGCAACACATCTGTTACGGAAGGGAGGTGAATTGAGGGAGGTGGATTACTGGAGTGAGCTGTGATTCAAGATAAACAAAAGGGGGTGGGCGGGGGTTGGATTAATTCCCTTTATTAAGTAACAAAGCATTTATATGCATGACACATGCATTACATAAGAAATACACTCCTTTTAGTACCTGGTGGTGTAGCCTGCACTTCCCTCTGGGCCCAGCAGGAGGCAAGCTGGAGCAGCCAGGTAGACAAAGCTATCCGTGGAGAGAAAGTCTCCCTCCTCCGGATGCTGCACGATGAGCTGAGACGGCTTGGGGTGGGAACGGGTCTGCGGAACATCCGAAGGCGTGTTTGCTTGGTCAGGGATGGTGTTCTGGCTACACGGCGTCTCTGGACCTGCCGGATCGGTGGCGATTTCCGTTTGTGAGTCGGGCGGCGGTCTGGCGGAAACGGCGAGGTAAACAAAACTATCGGACTGCACGAACGGGTCCAAGTCCCCGCAGTCGAGTCCGGAGCTTCTCATTGGCTGACCGGACTCAGCCAGCCGCTTTACCGACGCCTTAGAGGGAGACAGAGCGAGTGGGGAGTCGTTGATGAAGGACAACCTTTTCCTAATGTCTGTGTGGTCCACTGGGGCACTGGCAGAGGTATCATCTTCTCTCCCAATCCCCCGACCCTCCTCGCCCGCTAATAATCCCTCCTCGTCTCCTAACGCCTCCTCGTGTCCTAACACCTTGTCTTCCAACACCTCCTCCTCTCCAGAGCAGGCGTTCAGGATGGACGGGTAGCACCACTGCAGCTCCAGGCTCTCCTCGCGGGCCCAGGTCGTGACCCCGTCCTCCCCATCCCGCTCCAGCGACGTGCCGCTGCTGCCCCCCGGGTCCGAGCCTCCGCTCACCGCTGGCTCGCCGTCGTCAGACCCCGCGTCGTCCTCCGGGCTCTGGTTGGAGGGCTCGCGGCAGGAGGAGGAGGAGGAGGAGAAGGAGGAGGAGTCTGGGGCGGCGAGGCCGGGGAAGGGGCCGGCGGTCCCTGGAGTGCTGTCCTCGTTAGCTGGCCTACAAACAGAGACACATGCCACTGAGCAGACTGCTTGATGAATAGCACTGAATAACACCAGCCTTGTGATCCATCCTAGAGATACGGCAAGCCGCAGTGTGTCTTTGCCGCGAGTGTCATCAGCCTGGAAACCTCCATTCAAAAGCGTTTCTCACTGCCACAGAAATTCCAATCAAACTTCCTTACAAAGGATTGGACTTCCTGCCTTTATCTCCCCCCAGACAGACTGTTTATTATCAGCTAGAGCATCTGTGGAAACGGAAATGTGCACGGTTGGCGTTATCATGGCCTGAAACCAACGCTGCTGGTTAAAAAATGAGGCCACATCAGATGAAACGCGCGGACATTTCAGAGCTGTTTCCGCACAACAAAGGGCTCTTTACAACAGCCTCTAGCACGGTGACCCACAAACGTCTGTGAGCTCCAAGCCAGTTTGGGTGTTTTGGACGGGGACGGGTGTAGGTGACATCTCATTTAACCATACCGACTTACTGGAGTCACTGTGGTTTTACATTTAAATGTCTTACATCTTGTGCTTGTAGGATTTAAGAGTAGTAGCGACAGATAGCTATAAACGAAGAAAGTGGAGCAAGATTTTGTCAATCAAAGCAACCCAAAAATCCCTCACCCTCTTCCTACACTGCTCTATCTTTCTTGGTCTGCCGTTGCAAAGTGCATCGACAAACCTGTTGTAGGTGTATGCATGTGTATGTATGTGCGTGTGTGCGTTTGCATTCATGCGATTGGCAAGCAAGCTAGATTTGCCAATCAGTTTAAAAGGGGTCATGATTGGTCAGAATCTTCCTGTAAAATCTGAGTCAATTTCTATAGGAGCAGGCAAATAAAGCACATATTCTCCTAGAGCGTTTCACTCACTGATAGCTGATGTCTGTTGCATTTCTAACTAATTACACATTATATGTATAGCTCTGACATCCTTCCTACAGCACATTTAAAGGCAGGGTTATTCATTCTCTAGAACACTCTTTTCCCCGCTCCTGAAGGATGTGTCTTGAATTATAACACCATCTCTGCCTAAGGCAGATCTGGAGTGTATTAAACCACTGGTATCTATGCAGCCTGTTAATGATTTCATAATATGCATTTTTATATAAAGATATACATATTATATATTTTTTATTCTCTCTCTGTCTCTGTATACAGTATATTCTGTATGTAATGCTGAGTGGGAGGACCCATATGCTCGACACGCAGACAGAACTCAGATGCAACATGTACATAGACACAATGACCGACATACGACTGGGCAACACCAATGCCTGATTTCCACCGGGTGCGTATCTGTCCCGTCACGTCAGCGATCCGTTCTTGCTCCGTCATCTGCGCTGCATCCTGCCCCATCGGCAGCGTGTCGGAAGAGGAGCCGAGTTTCCATAGCAACAAACCAAACTGAAATTATGATTGGCAGTTGGTCGCTTTCATAAGCGTCCCAGAAGCGCCTCCATAAAACAAAAAAAACTGCCACCTATTTTTAGCAGAGCCCAGCTGAGAGCCGCTTCTGGGACGCTCCTGAGATGCTTCTGGGACGCTCCTGAGATGCTTCTGGGACGCTCTCCCTTTGGTGGTTCACTTGCATTGAAAAAAGCTCCGTGATGGAGCTGGGACGCGACAGAGACGCGGCCGGTGGATATTGCGGGGTGAGGCGATATACACAAGAAGACAAGACCGTTGGACCTCAACAACGAGGTGCAGGTGCAGCACGTCAGACTTGATTACTCAGACACAGGTGGAACTAACGAGACTGGGAGACACAGGGCAGGGAGTGAATGAAACTGGTCAGAACTACAAGTTAAACAGGATGTGAGAAAACAGAACTCCTGACGGACAGATTATAATTCTTATGCGCTGGTCTCTGGTCGTCAACGTATTGTATTGAATGCAACTGCGTGACCCTCTAAAGTGTATTACAATCAATACGTCACATGGCTAATTGCAGTGGTCTGTAAGATAAATCATACTGCACGTCTGTAACGTCTCTATTGAATTACCTTGTGTCAAGAGAACAACTCCCAGCTGTGTAGTGTGATAACCTACAGGGGGCAGTACCAAGCAGTGGTGGGTCGGTGTCTGTGGCGCTGTGGGCGGGGCTACACATCTTCATTCTGATTGGCCAACTGCTCCCAGCTCCTGCAACGCAAGAGAAGTACAATACACTGTTATACTATTGGGCACGCTATGTACTATGCATTATTTCACCTGAAAGATTTAGTCAAATCTTAGAACCTATTTTAAAATCGCACATCAGTTTAACATTTAACTACAGCTTTATTTTATTTAATAAAGGTGAATCACTTCATATTTTTGCAGTTCTTTACTCAGCATGAGATATAGTTCCAGATAGAATGATGACACGCCACCATCTGTGTTGCCAACGGTAACCAAAGTAGGTATCTGGTTAAGAAACATTGTATTTATTCAAACACATCGGCCTGAACAACAATTGAACATCTCGACCGGGGTGCAGGAGAGGCTGGTATTTCACAAGCCTGGCTGGAAATAAGTGTCGCCCATCAATAGCGAGGCTTGCATAAGCTGCGTCAGTAGCCGTTTTCAGGGATTTCAGCATGAAAACGTGTATTTATGCGTCAAATGTGCATTTGAGGAGACGTACGTCAACATATCTGACAATCAGAACGTTGTATTTATTACACATTTATAACACATGAGAGAATTACCTGTCAGCAGGGAAGATTTTTCCCTCTGCGTGCCCGGGTGCGTTTGATACACGTCACCTCTCTCCCTCTGGGGCCCGGGGTGTGTTTGATACACTTCACCTCTCTCCCTCTGGGGCCTGGGGTGTGTTTGATAAGCGTCAACTCTCTCCCTCTGAGGCCCGGGGTGTGTTTGATACGTGTCACCTCGCTCCCTCTGGGGCCCGGCCAGGTCCCCTGCATCCCGGGACAGGTCCAGGTGCTCCAGGTCGGCGTCCAGCTCCCGCGCCCTCCTCTCTAGCTCCGTCAGGCTGAGCTCGGAGGCTGCCGAGGACGGAGGGTGCGAGCCCCCGAAGCCCGTCGGTGGGCGGAGCAGAGGCCAGCGCTGCAGCGAGCCCGGCAGGAAGTCTGCATCGGGGTCGGCGGGACCCACGTCCCAACCCTCGTCCCACAGGGTGTCAGCCAGCTCAAGCATGACGTCCCAGCTCTGGGTAGGCACCTCCTCTGCAGGGAGAGGAGCCCTCGTTCTCCTCCCTCCGCCTCCGCCAGGCCCTGGACCTCCGCCCGGCGCAGAGACTCCGACCGGCTCAGGGTCTTCCACCGCCGTAGGGTCTCCGACCATCGTCCGAGGCAACACCTCCTCCGCCTTTTCTCTGCATCCTTGTTTCGCTCCTCCCGCCATCTTGGAGCCTTCCCATTCCTTGACATCGTCACCACCACCGCCACGTTGTCTCTTCACCTCCTCATCTTCATCACCACCACCACACGTGTTCTGTCTCTTCACCTCCTCATCTTCATCACCACCGCCACACGTGTTCTGTCTCTTCACCTCATCATCTTCCTCCCCTTCCTGTCTGGCGTCTACACCCTCTACGATGTTCCTCTTGGCCCCCTCCGTCCCAGCCTGTATCTTCTCCTTCTCCTCCTTTCTGCTCCTCTCCTTATGCCTCGCCTCACCCTCACCCTCCGCTGCAATCTCTTTCTTCTTCTTCTTCTTCTTATTCTTCTTCTCCTCCTTTCTGCTCCTCTCCTCATGCCTCCTCTCCTCCTCCACCTTCACCTCCCCCTTTCCCTCAGACAGACTCTTTCCCTCCCCCTCCGGAGGCTCCCTCGCTCCCCCGCTGGTCGCGGCGGCATATTCGGGATCCTCCAGGTACCTTCCGAGCCGCCACTGCTCTAGGCACTGCTCTTTGAGGGAGGCCCTGACGGCCAGGCTGGGCACGGGCTTCTGCTCCCCTTGGGAAGAGGCCTCCCGGGAGGAGTGCCGCCCGTGGACGAGGTGGCGCCTCTCCAGCGCGGACAGCACGGCAGGCAGCGGGGGCAGGATGGGCAGGTTGTGGACCGCGCCGCCCTGCCGCACCGTCCGCTTCCGGACCACGATTCTGCGGGGCCAGGTAGACTCCGCGCCGCCCTCGGCCGGTGGCCCCAACGGGTCCGCCGTCCCCGCCTCACCCTGGCGGCCGGAGGACGCAGGCGGGCGCAGTCCCGTCGCCGTCCCTGGACGGGTTTTCGGATTGGACGGTAATAAGCCGGACGTTTGGGAGCCCCCGGGACCCTTTGTGTCGACGGGGACGGACTCCTTCGCAGCTGCCTCCAAAGTTTGCTCCTCTGGTCGCTCAACAGGTGCTTCAGTGTTTTTATCTCCAGCCACCGTACCTGTGGGACCTGTATCCGCAGCGGGAGGGCACGTCTCAACATCGTTCCTAAGCCCCTTCATAGCGCTGCTCTCCCTGCCTGTCCCATCATCAGCCCCTGGTTCTGGCTCGACCCCCGGACCTCCTACATAACTAGATTCAGTCTTATTTGGCATTTTGGGGTCAGGACTCGGCCCAGACTCGTTGTCATGCACTGTGAGAATGTCAGGTTTTACCTCGGCAATGTTCTCGGGCGACGCTACCACCCCCTCCCTAGACTTAGCTGCCGGAGCGCCGCTTCCGGTCTGCCCCTCGGAGGGACAAGAAGCTGCAGGTTTATCTCTGCTCGCTTCAGGCCCAGCAGCGACGTTAACCACGGCTGGAGATTTAGCCTCGACGCAGCATTCTAAGCTAGCCGCAGTCCCCTGGGCTTTGGTCCCGCCCTTCGTGCCTCCCCTCGGTCTCTCTCTGCTCACAGCCGGCGGCTGTTTGTCCGCTTTGGTCCCAGACGAGACGTGGCCCTCGGATGACCCTCCCTCCGGGTGCCGCCTGGCCTTGCTCCCCGTTCTCGCCGCGTCGCGCTCCCCGGGCCCTCCCTCCGGCTGCGTCCATGTCCCGCTCTTGGTCTTGACCACGTGCCTCGCCCTCGCCTCGTACGGATTGTTGTGGGCCCCTCCGTCACCCCCCCCCTCCCGCCAGCTCTCTCTGCTGACACCGCCCCCGCCCTCGGCGTCAAACCTCCCCTCCCCTCCGCCTCCACAGCCGCCCGTTGTTGCTGCTGTTGTTGATGCTGCTGTTGTTGTTGTGTCGGACCCTACTCTGGATCCTTCCCTGCTCCGCCCCACGGCCCCGACGCCCATGCGGGGGGCCGCCGTGGTGCAGGGGGGCGGGGTGGGGAGGAGCAAGGACACTGTGTCAAGGACGCGGTCGGGCTCCAGGAACACCGAGTCCCTGTCACAGCCGGACATCGACCTCTCCCGCGCCCGCTCCCTCTCCCGCCTCCCCCGCTCCCGCTCGCGCTCCCACTCGCGCTCCGCCCACTCGCGCTCCATCTCCCGCTCCCGGTCCCACTCGCGCTCCCGCTCGCGCTCCGCCCGCTCCCAGCCGCCGCGGCCCCGGGGCTCCATGCCGCGCTGGAGGTCGCGGGCGGACAGCTGCACCAGCGGCGCGCGGCCCAGCTCGCGGGGCAGGGGCGGCGGGGAGTAGCGCAGGCTCTGCGTCTGGGAGTAGAGGCGCGGCTGGGCCACCTGCTGTGGCGGAGGGGAGTAGCACAGGCTCTGCGACTGCGCGGGCCGCGCCTTGGCCGGGGAGAAGAAGACGGGCGTGCGGTAGCCCGAGGAGAGCGGCGAGCCGGAGAAGGGGGAGATGAGCGGCGAGGTCAGGGAGGCGGAGGCGTTGCCCCCAGGGTGAGGAAAGAGAAACCCCCCTCCGACCCCCCCACATCCCACTGACACCTCCACACATTCCAAGCGCTGTGGCGCCACTTTCCACAAGTGCCGCCCTTGCGCGTGGTTGCTGTCGTCGGCGTCATCGTTGTCGCGGCAACGTTGATGCCCGTGGTGGCTGCCGCCTCCCCCGACGCCTCCGTCGTCGCGGCAACGGTGCTGGCGGTGTTGGTGCTGCTGCTTCTTGGACGAGTGCGCCGAGAAGGTGGAAGCCGAGGGGGACGATGCAGAGCGGACGAAGCGGCCCGGGCCCCCCGCCATCCCTTCTCCTCCTCCTCCTCCCTCCCCCCCGCCCTCCTCCCCCTCCTCTCCCCCATGGCGGCCTCCGGCCCGCAGCGACTCGTAGAGCTCCCGCTCGTCCAACCGCCGTACGAAGGACGGGTTGGGGGTCAGCGAGCGCGGCTGCTGGCCGAAGGCGTCCGCGGGGGGGCGCCGCTCCTTCAGGGAGCCGCTCAGTGAGTAGTTGAAGGCCCCGACCCCCTCCCTGGCCCCGACCCCCTCCCTCCAGCTGCCGGCCAGCGGGTGGCCGTACTGGTGGAGGTGGTAGAGGCTGTCCACCTGCTGGTTGATGCAGGCGGTGTCGTAGACCGACCGCTGTGGCGCGTAGCCGTCGCCGTAGAAACCGGGCTCACCGCCACCTCCGCATTGCCCTCCTCGACCCCCCTCTCCGAGTCTGTGTTTCTCCATGCAGCAGGAGCTCTTCCTGAAGCAGCCCGGGCGGCTCAGAGGCTTGCCCATGGTTGGTGGAGGGGTCTCGAGGTGGGTGAGGGGAGGGGTTAGGTGTAAAAGTCAGAGTGTCAAAGTTGCTCGCAGTCGCAAATATTGCTAACTCATGTTATGCAAGCAAATCTCCGTGAAGTCAGCCAAGCACCTGAGACGTGACATGGGAAATGTCATAGTCCAATTCCAAAAGACGCTGTGGGTGAAATCAGCTCAGTTCATCTGCCCTCTCACAGGCAAGCTAATTGGGTACCTTCTGGTTGTATGCTAAGCGCTAGTGAAGTCTTATCCACATTTTGCCAGATAGCCAGACGGAAAGATAAAATCATTAATATTCCCTCCCTCAAGATGTTTACTGGTCGCTTCTCCTCTCTGTAGAAACAAAACAAATAAAAAAATGGAATTAGGCTACAATTAATACTAATATGGAATAGTAACTAGATAGCTACAAAGCAATAATACAGGCTGCATTATTTTATATTGACAATCTGCTGCTAAGTGGACAAATCGGTTGTACAATTTCACAGCTATCAAAAGGTCAAAGTCAAAGGTAATTGTAAGGGTGAGGTGGAATGAGTGGTTTGAGCGGAAAGTGCAAGCAGTCTTGTATAGCGACTATCCTGACTGACATAAATCCAATGTGTTATTCAACCACTTTATGAATAGTATTTTGTAAAATCACAATAAATTATAAAAGTTGGCATTCTATTTGTTTCGGTGTTCATATCACAGTCTCACCTTACCTCCTAATTCACCTACAACCCAACAAAATGTATCGCTTGAAATGTTTCTCATAATAATTTTATTAAATATACAAATTAAGCTTTTCTCTAGTGTGGTCTGCAGATGCCTGTAGATGATGGAGAGCTGTGCTTTATTCATGGACCCTTTATTAAAAGAGAATATAGGCTATCAATGATCAGAATATGGATTTCATTCAGAGCAGATATAACATTGTTCCAGGTAGCACTACTATGATGGTAATAAAATGTATTTTTATTTATGAATAGATTGTAAATATACATAGAAGGACATCTTACATTGTAAATATGCAAATATAAAGATAAAGATTTGACTATATGACAGAAGCATATACATTTGAGAAATATAAGATACAAATATAAAGTGTGGAAAAATAAATGTGAAATGCTGGAAGCTTGGAGAGGGTGAGGAGACAAATAACAGTGGAACAAACTTGTGTTTTGAGGATCACAGCAGCAAATGAGGTGTCTGCGGTAGCATGTCGTATGTGGGCGTTCCAGAGTCTGTGGGCAGAGCAGCTGATGGCCGAGCCCCCATGGTGGCTAGGTGGAATAGATGGATGATGAGGAGACCAGTAGTGAAGAAGTGGAGCGATCAGGAGGGAGTATATGATAGGGAGGTCGGAAAGCTGGATTGTGGAGGGCCTTGTCTGACAGGAGGGTCTTGGAGTTAATCCGGTATTGTACAGGAAGCCAATGAGGTTGAAACCAGATGGCTGTGATGTGATCTGTTGACCTTGTGTTGGTGAACATTCGGTCCGCAGAGATCTGAGCTAATTGGAGTCGTTTGATGAGTTTTGTGGGGATGCCAGGGAAGAGAGTTGTAGTAACCCATGCAGGAAATGACGGTGCTTGAGTAGGAATGTAAAGGACAGTCTAGAGATATTTCAGAGGTGGAAGAATGATGCCTGGGTTTTTATGTGTGACTCAAAAGAAAGGGTATTATCTAAAGGTTAAGGAAGGCTATAAACATTATAGAAAATAAATACCATTGGAAGCACAAGGTATTTACATATATCCATGTGTTTATTATGTGCCGATGTTCTACTGGTGGAATTGAATTTCGTGAATGCATGACATTAAACCACTGCTTAAACTTGTGAAATGTTCTATTTCATCTCATTACATAACGTCTCCGTTTAAAGCCCTCCAGGTCCGCTCTAACAGCCTCTTTGAGTCTGAGCCAAACACTCATTTGCCTCTGAGAATTACTGTCCCCATTTTTTGAAACCTTTGCTGTACGCTCGTTATATACGGCATTTGCTTCGCTATATGTTTGCTTTCTCTGAATCCCTCCACGCACATCACCCTTCTCGTGGCACACCTGCTTAGCACAGCTAGCTTGCGAGATAGCTTTTATTTGTAGACTTTGGATTTTGTGTCTCATCTTCTTCTGACTCATCTCCTGGAGAAGGGGGGGGGGGGGGATTACCCATTCAGTACTTGAGTACTTATGTAGTGCTTTTTGTCTGACATATGTTATCATAGTGACTCACATTTATTTATTAGATTTGTTTGTGCACATGTAATGAATATTTTATTGGATTTGTTATGATTATTTAACAGTATATGTAATGAACACAAGTCAACTTTTTCACTATTCCATGGCTTTATGTTCTGATACTCTATCGTAACATCTTCATATAGTTGAAATCAGTGATTGTAAGCCAATACATTTTCTATTCTAGTCTTCACGGCATGCAGCTGTCCATTCTGTGCGCGCTAAAAAATAATCAAAAAAATAATCCAGTGTTTCTACACAGCCCTGGCTCTGTCAATGAGAACATGAGAACACAAAGTGGTGCCTATAGCCTTGGCAATGAGTGTCCAATGTTGGGGGGGGACGGGGACGCAGAGCTTCAGAGGGAGCACCCTATGGCATTGACATGCAAGGTGCTTGCGTTTTGATCGACAATCTATCTCCAGCATCCCTGACTACACCTATGAGTGATGCCCACACCTGTGGTAGAGAGGAGTGGCCAACACTCATCTCTACCCCTCCTCCTACACAACCTTCTCCACTGCTCCAGCGACATTCACTGATGACAGACAACAGTCAAGGACGGTCCCCTTCTAGTCTTGCATCAATATCACACACAATTCAACTGACTGAATAGCATGTCACATTACTTAGAAAGAACAGCCTAACTAAAGGCGTCCATGTTAAACGATGTATGCAAACGCTCAATTACAATGCATGTGCATACATCAGAAAAGCTTTGGTCCATCAACGCCGGTCTACTGTACCTTTCTCCGTTGCCATCTCGACTCACGCAGTCTATTTCTAGATCGTACAGTGACATGTCCTATATAATACATGCCCTTTTAGATAGAGCCTGTTGTCCGGTACAAGTTGTAAATGTTCAGACGTTCGGTCAGCTGTTCCATTTCCTTTCAACTAGATCTCAAATGTAAAAGGTTTTCTTACCAGCGTCTCTGTGCTGTCATATGTTCATTCTGTGTCGTCTTCATCTTCTCTCTCGGCTCTGAATCATGCCTTCTGTCGGAGGAGGGCTTTTTTTTTTTTTTTTTTTGACAAGCGCTCTCTGCCAACCAATACACCAACGCATACACATCATAACACCCTCCTCTCTCTCTCCCTCTCTCCCTCTGTTTTACCATAGCTCCCCTCAGTTCAGACACACTCCAGTTGGTATTTGTTCTCCATCTCACCCGTGAGTCTCAGTCTTTGTCTTGTTCATCCTTGAATGTGTCTGTGTGTGCATGCATGCAGTATATATGCTCCTATTTCATATCAATCCAGTGTTTTTCCACATAATCTTTGAGAAAACGCAGACAATACTCTGCACTACACACACACACATCACAATCTAGATTTATCTTGACCTGAGTGAGCATAGCCCCCCCCCCCCCCCGGGAAATCATCATACTTCTGAAATTAGGTGATGAAGAAAAGAAGAACACTTTATCTGGCACACAGTCCCCAAATGTAGGCCTGCGTCCTCCATCTGTCACACCACCACGTAAAACACGTTATCATAACTACCAAACAGTAACATTTCAATTAGAACAGCTAGCTGTTTCAAGGAGAGCAATGCACATTTCTTTCCGTTACAAAACGAGCCGTTTCTCAGTGTGCTTTCCATCCATCCATCTCTCTCTCCACTTCACTCTCCCACGCTCTCCTCCTCCTCCGTGCCGCTTGCAGGCCTTGGTTTGCCCTCTCCCTCCCACACCTCACCTCGCTAGCAGGACTTACCTCCGTGCGAGCGCAGCACTCCACTGTGGGGGCGGTGACCAGAGATGCGTTCGTAGAGTCAGCGTTCAGACACACCGCTGCCAAATGCACCGGACACACACACACACACACACGACCAGAGATGCGTTCGTAGAGTCAGCGTTGACACACCGCTGCCAAATGCACCGGACACACGCACACACACTTTTCTCCAGATAAGTCTGTCATCGGTGAGGTAAGCACATGAAAAGACTATTTCGCCTCTGCGGTGATCTTGCAGATTATATAATAAGGATTAGATAATGTTCAACGTGAATGAGCATTTGCAACTTGAAAAGATATCTGGGTTTCGCACCATTTACCCACGCTCGCAGGGGAAGGCTGTGAATGAGTAAAATGCACCCTAAGGCGCGTTATTTATTTTAGCTGTAAACCAAATAACAAGACTTAACTGTGATGTGACAAGTACGTTGTTAACGCTGGTGTTAATGATACATTTCCCATTTTTATAAAATTCTGCATTTTATGAGCTGTAAATGTCCAAGCCCCTTGATAAATTACACATCCCTACAGTTGGAACACTTGACTGAAAAAGATGGGGTTCCTGGCCTACTTAAAGATTTGTCAAAATGGTGCATTCATTGGGCGGAGACAGGCTGAGAGGTCGGGTGGGGTAAATTAATTCTGCTCAATCTTCTTCACCTGAATGGTTGTTATCTTCGTGTGTGTGTGTGTGTGTGTGTGTGAAGCATCCAGGCGTTAAGACCCTTTTAGACCAAGCGCAGCACAGAGTAAATTACACAAAAAGGCGAAATTGCGAAACCTTTTAGACTCACTTGGCGACATGGAGAGTTGACCCTAACTTCACATTTTCCTGTAGTTTGCAAAGTGTCCCTGTTGGTTTACCAAGTTTGTTGAAAGAAAGCTATTTAAACGGGGAGGCAGGTTTCAGAAGTTGTAGCAATCTCTCAATCTCTTTAACATCATGCCTGGAATGACGATGCATGGAATATGTTGATCTACGCAAATGTTTTAGTAAATCAATCATCATCAGGTTGAAAGTAGTACTTTTAAGAAAGCATGAGCATGGAAACATACAATTACACATAAATATAAACACATACCTACATGTATTATTACACTTGCCTATCAACAATTCACACACTTCCTCAAAGTTCCTCCATAAGGAGTAGGTAGGGGTCGGCCTCTTGCTACAGGGACGCTTATACAGGTATAGGACTCCGGGACTCGAACCCATGACGTTACAGCTGACAGTCCACCATGACCATGATGTTGAGATGAATGGGAACCTACGCAGCTAGAGGCTGTGAAGTGTCCGGTCTGGTGGCGCTATGAGAACCAGCTCCTCCAGGCCGCCGATCATCTCCTGCAGCTGTGTCCTATAGGCCAGCCTCCTCCTGTCCCTAACCCCCAGCAGCCGGGCCTGCAAGGCCGGCGAAGCCTGGAGCTCGCCAGCGGACGCGGCCCGATCGCGGGGCCCCTTCCCAGGGAGCCTGCCGACGTGGCTGTGGAGCCTGGCTTGGTACGTGCGAGGAAGCGGCGTGAGAGAGCGGAGGGGAGAGAAGGAGGTGTTCAGGGCCTCTGTCTTGTCGCCTCCTCCTCCTCCTCCTCCTCCTCCTCCTCCGTGGCTCGTCTGCAGGAGAAAATACACGGAGCTGACTTAGCTTTAGACACACAAACTGGTTGAGTCGGTATTGTCCTCACGGAACAGGTACACCATGTTGTTTTGCATGCATGTGTGTGTACTGTATGTGTGTATTGTATTGTGTACTGTATCTGTTCTACGTACTGTGTGTGTGTGTGTGTGTGTGTGTGTGTGTGTGTGTGTGTACCGGTGCGTCGGGAAGTTCTAGCAGCATGCTGTCAAGCCTCTCTAACCCTCTATTTCCATGGCGACAAACAGCCTTGCTTCCATTAGCAGCGGGTCTGGGAGCAAGCACGGTGCTAGCCTCCCGATTGGTTGTCATGTTGCAGCCTGCCACACTATCCTGCATGCACGCGCGCGCACGCACACACACACACACACACACAGCATAGACACACATGCACGCACACACACACACACACAGCATAGACACACATGCACGCGCGCGCACACACACACACAGCATAGACACACATGCACGCGCACGCACACACACACACACAGCACAGACACACATGCACGCACAGGCACACACAGCATAGACACACATGCACGCGCACACGCACACACAGCATAGACACGCACAGAAAAAGTATTCTACCTGCTTGGGGTTTGGTGTCAGCAGCAGTATGTGTTGTTATAACACTAGGCATGCATATATATATATATATATATATATATATATACACAACAACAACAATAATCCACATGTAACTGACGAATGCTACTTAGCAACCAGGAAGGTGTTTTCTTACTATCCACACCCAGAAGAGATTCTCCACCTGCTTCCAGCTCACATAGGCCACTAGAAGGTCTCTGAGCTGCAGCAGATTGAGACAGTCCTATAGAAACACATATGCAGGGTATATCCCTTGTTACATGACAGTTCATTGGAAGGAACTACATTTAAAAGGTGCATGTCACTTAAAAAGGTCACTAACAAGATTAATTCTCCCGACGGAAGTGCCAAAATCTGCAGTAGTACCTCAAACGGCCACTGGCTCCGAGAGTGAGTGAATCCCCATAGAGCCCCATATTAAAATGTATATTAGTCTTTAAAGCAATAATCATGTATACACGTTGGTATGAAAAATGGTTTTAGTTTCTATAGCTAGTTTCCCTGTTCATTACAACTGTACAGGGGAGGGGGGTATATATCACTCATCAGCTGAGAATATATTAAGCCAAACATTTATCCCATTATTAGACTGCAGGGAGTTATAGGCGGACGTCTGCCATAGCCAAGATGGCGCCGGCCAGAGCCAGCACTCTTGGGCTTCAACAGGGCCTCTCCACAGGATGTCTCTTGTGTTTGAGTGAAGGAGCTTCTGAAAAACCAATAATAGGTCCTGCGGTTATCCTGGATATGCTACTGGAGAGAATTGTGACCCGTTTTAACCATAAAAGGTTGATCTAGTGGTCTGGGTGTTTTTGCATCCCAGCCGGAAGGTTGTGGGTTCAAACCCCGGTGCTGACCTACCTGTAAGCATCCTTGAACAAGATGCCTCACCCCCTATCCCCCGGTGGTTGGTCGCACCTTGCATGGCAGCAATCACCATCGGTGTGTGAATGTGTGAATGTGAGGCAAAATACTGTAAAGCGCTTTGGATAAAAGCGCTATATAAATGCAGTCTATTTACCATGATGCATGCTTCATTCTGCTGCTGCTGATCTCACCAATAGACCACATACATAGCATGTATGTACATGGCCAAGTGATGGAGTAATGGGGGCCTGCAGCAGATGGATACTGAGCTGGTCTGGGAAGAGTTACAGAGGGAAGGTAGTGGAGCCAACAAGTGCTCCATGCACACGTGGGGACGCTTTCCAAGATGGCTGGAGAAGCATCCAGGAGGACTGCCTCATGGAGCGGGCTGAGAGGGTGCCAAGAGTGTGCGAAGCTCTCGTCACGGCAAATGGGGGGTACTCTCTTTAAAAGCAGGGCTGACCCACCCACCCAAGTTATTTGTGAACTGCTACGGTGTGTGACCAATAGTGACTCAATCAGATTACATTATCCAGGCCAAAAGAGGTCCGGGGTAATTCTGTTTCCATTACAAACAACACACGCAAATATGCACACAAACACGTGCGTTCACGCACAAGACTATACAAGCCCACTAACCTAGATATTTACCTGTTCCAGTTCTGGGAAGCTTTGCTTCCTCGGGCAAGACGATGGGCTTGCATCAAGAACCTGAAGACAAAGTTCTTCCTTTACCATTTATATGAATCAAATGGTGTTATTACTTTCAAAATAACCTTTCATTTGTTAATAGGGTTATATGCAAATACAATATTCCTCAGTATATTACTGTAATAGTACACAAATATCAAAGTGAAAACATTTTCAGATGCAAGACTGGAATACATTATTTGCTATATTAAACATAACATTCATACTGTATGCAAGGAACTGTATAGACATTAACGACAATTATGACCTATTTACCCAGATTTGCTATTAGACTACACCAGGCAGCATGAACGATCCCTCCCTCGTTTCAAAGCTCACAGAATTCAGTATATGAAAGATAATTTGTTCACATGAAGTGAGAAAAGAGAAGATCAGGGCTGCAGTAATTATTCCCACGATCTTGGATGCTGTGACTGTAACCAAGGAGACGGGGGGTGGGATTAACTCACCATGTGGAGCAAGTGAGCTCTCTCTTCCTGGAAGGACAGCAAGCTTTGCCATTGGTACCTCAGACAGCCAACCCCCCACTGAAGCCTCCTCAGGAAGCCAGGGTCTAAGGGGGCTGCGTCTGGGGGGGGCGCCATCACAGGGTTCCCCTGAGCAAGGCAGACGAGAGAGCCCGCATCACAAATGCCCAACACTGCGTTATCTGATGAAGTAATCCGTTCATCACACAAACACAGTAAAAAGAATTTGCCCGTTAAATATAAGGTAGATCCCGACCCACTGGATGCATACAAATGAAAGCACTCTTCTGGATAAATAAAGTTACTTTAGATAGAAGTAGTCTGCAGTAGGCTGCTAAATTACTGAAATGCTAATATACAAATAGCTCCTTTATTATTTTAAACTACTTTTTATTGTCATAATTATCTTATTCTGTGTTTGTTTGTTAAATCCACAATGATTTTCTCCTACAAGCAAAAAAAGGTATTGTCAGATATATTTCATGTTAGAAGCCACAGTCAGGAGGACATTGAGTCGGCAGACCAAAGGAATCACAAGGTCAGCTGTGTGTCGGTGTGGTCTGTGAGGGACTGCTGCTGTGCAATGCCCCGCCAGTCTCATCGCCTCCGCACAGCATGGCGTCTTGGCACACATCAAATGCCACAGCTATGACTACGATCCTGCAGAGTTGGCACCACAAAGCACCGAACAATGGCCCCAAAATGGACATTCATGCTGTTGCTGTTGCTGCGCGTGCCTCTGACACGACAGACCACGGCTAGCTACACCTTACTACGGCTAGCTACACCTTACCACGGCTAGCTACACCTTACCACGGCTAGCTACACCTTACCACGGCTAGCTACACCTTACCACGACTAGCTACACCTTACCACGGCTAGCTACACCAGACCACGACTAGCTACACCAGACCACGACTAGCTACACTTTACCACGGCTAGCTACACCTTACCACGGCTAGCTACACCAGACCACGGCTAGCTACACCAGACCACGGCTAGCTACACCAGACCACGGCTAGCTACATCACTCACTTTGGATGATGAGCATAAGGCATTCTCTAATATGGCGGTCCATACAGAGATACGTGGAAACCAGAGTGAAGAAGGTCTAGCAGGGAGCCTCTAAACCCTCACGGCATTCCACCTGGGATCCCCCGCAGAAGGGAGGTGGGATACTGTGCTCTCTCTCTCTCTCTCTCTCCCTCTCTCTCTCTCCCCCCCTCTCTCTTTCTCTCTCTCTCTCCCTCCCTCTCCCCCCCCCCCTCTCTCTCTCGTTTAAATATATTTGATCTCGGAGGCGGGCGGGCATGTTTTCGATTCATGCACACAAGCAGCAAACTTCTCAGGACTACGCCCACCGCCCGGCCGCCGTTCCGCCTCCCATCCCGCCCGCCTCGCCCGCCACTGAAAATTAACTGAACACTAGCGGGTACCGCTTCCAATGTGAAAAGCCTTTACAGTGCTCAAACTTTGTTGCTTGCAATATCTTTGGTTTTATATCTTAAATAATCCTGAATAGATCTCTATGGGATAAGTCTGTAACGCCAAAGAAGATGGTTGGATACATACTGCATATCCAAAATATCAAAGATGGCTGCCAAGCAGCCAGATTTGCTTATAGGGACCTTGACAGCACCAACCGGGGCATGCTCCACCAGCGTCCCCGTGGCAACAGCATCCACCGGGGCATTCTTCACCAGCATCACCGTGGCAACAGCACTCACCAGGCCAGGCTCCAGAACGGCCAAGTCCAGCCGCTGTGCTCTGCGGGCCAGCAGCCTCTCCAGGGCGCCCGAGGCCAGCAGCCAGCCCAGGGCCAGCAGGAGGTCCCTGCTGCTGGGCCGTGCCTCTCCTCCCCCTCCCCCGGACATCCAGTGGGCCCGGTAGCCGGTCTGCCACAGGCCTGGGGGCACCAGCCCCCTGGCATCACAGGCTGGGGAAGAGGGAAGGGGAAGCAAGACTGGGTCAGTCAGTCAGGACCACGTCTAGTCAAAGCAATAGGGATTTAGTCTGCATTGCAGCTAGGTAAATATCTGGTGGTAAGTCTGTGTTCTGGCAGCTCCTTGTCCTTCCATTGTGCACACATGACAGCCTAACCCCTTGGATCCAGCCACGTAGCCACGGGTGGGCGGCCGCCACCCAATTAGACCCACTTTAGAAATATAGCCCATCAGTTATTTCATAATCCATATAAATAATGAATGTTATGCCCCAACCCAATTAGATACAGATTCAAGAATTGCAACAGGAGAGTCTGTCGAACATCATAGAGCTGTTGCGTTAAAGTAGTCGGTTAACGAACGACACCCCATGTGGACACACAACGGATATAATACCAACAAAGTGGATTTAATATGCTACTCAAGCACACGCAGGTTCTGAGACACGAGAAACATGGAATTACGTATTATGCGCCTTGTGATACATTTAATATTGTCATCACTCAAAAAGATGCTGCTAAACCGCGAGTTTAACATTTACATGGATCTAACAGTGTTTTATGAGGAACGGTTAGCATACAAAAGTTTGCCCAGAGGAAGAGCCGGGCACCGTGCCTTCATTCACTGTAAGTGAGCCTTCTGCTTTGGTGAGTGCAAGCATAGCCTAGCTGTCATCCTACCGGTGAGCACTGATCATACTGTGCCGCTGGATTGATTTACTGCCATTGCTCGTAGCCACAGTGGTGCTCACATGATGTCACAACTACTATCAATTAAAACTACACAAATCATTCAATTATGATGACATTATTTTAATGTGCAACGTAGCCACCCAAATAGATCCACCGCCCTACTGCCTGGCCGCGCTACTGCCTGGACCCCACAGGGTGCGTGTGCAGCGCTCCACTGCTGAAATGCTCCCGATAAGAGATGACGTCTCCTGGAGGACGGGATAAACCCTCGTCGGAGCTGGAAGGCACCACACACGCTCCCGATGGAATCCAAGGGTTAGGCAGGGAGAGCAGCAGTTCATTTATGAATTACTTGATCTATAGGTTTACTAACGGTTACTGAGTTGTAACCGTTAGTAAAACCTCCCCCATAGATAATTCTGGTAGCAGTCATATAATTTCTCTATGCATTATTTCACAGGTTTATTGGATATATGTTTTGTAAAAATATTTTTTATTTGGCTTTATTGGGCAAAACAAGAACAATTTCTTTACAATTATGCACCTTCTCAATATTTGCATGTGGTGCACTGCTAAACCAAAATTATACAATGAGTTACAAAATGAATAATTCAAAAGGTGGAAAAGTAGCTCTGGTAAAGGTCAGAATACGCTAGTGTAATTAAACTTTGTCCGGAATATCTATCTTGGTGAATCCTGCACAAACCTTGTGTATGTTCTTGGCAAGCTTGAGAAGACACAATGTCGGTCATCTGAAGGATCTTTAACAGCAGCTCCCAAAACTGATCTTCCTGCGAAGAAAGAAAACAACAGACAAATAACAGATGACAGAGATCTATAAGTGTTGCCTGTTCCTCCTTGGGAACAATTCTGTAGAATTGGAATGTTTCAACTATGATTAAATTATCCATGATTGATTAGTCAACCAGGTTTTAACTGAGCTCTGATTTAAAACAATGAAAAATGTATCAACAACACATGCCGTCATTAGAGGTCGACTGAAGTAAATGATTGGCATCAGCGTTGTTGACATTAGTGTGCGGAAGCGATAATCTCTTTTCCTCTTGTTATTAACAAATATGCCATTGTAATATCTGGTCTTATAACATGCTGATGTTTTCACATTGTTGTGGGCTCATCTCAGTTTTTAAAATTGACATGAGAATTTTCGAAAATTTTCGAATTTTTAGTAAGCAATGTTTTTTTGTTGCCATTTACCAATATACCATCACTAGATAGTGAAAACAATTGAGTAGGGATTTTCATTGCTGCATTTATTAGAAGCACTGACACTACACTTGCATCCAAATGTCCCTGCCTGGATAATTATGTCATTATGAAAATTATACCAATAAGTGCCTTTTATATAATGCTTTGACATGTTTACAGATTGTGTGACGTCAAAGTGTGTACTTCCCCACTTCCTGGTTCTGTGGGGGCAAAAATACCATTAGGAGCGTTCAAGCTGAGCATCTGCTGCAAATCGTTCTGTGAACACGGTACAGAGTGAGAATGAGAGTGGGTCTGTAAACACCCCTTACATAGATGTTTCTTCTCAGACAACTGATTCGCATCATCAGTGAGACTCTAAAACATAACAGCAAGCAGATACGGTTTGGAACAAACTCTTCAAATACCTCTGAACCACTGTTGTGTTTCGCTCGCCTGAACGTCTCTGGTGGCGGAACAGAGGCTATCCCGCTAGCAGATAGCACTTTGCACAGCGCTTCAATCGCCTGCTTCACTTTGATTGCGCCTCCCTTTTGCATGTTACAGCTACGCATATGTTAACAGTTAAACGTGAGAAAATGTAATAAACCAAAGTTCAACGACGTTGAGGTTCGGTCAATTACTTATTGATGCATGTTTTTCGCGGGGTTGAACAACATCCAGGTTGTCAACATTCTTCTTCTTCTAATTCTAACGTGTAGCAAATAGCATTTCGCCATCTGCTGTACCGGAGTGTTGAACCGCAGGGCTTAACAATATTGCTCCTCAAGTTACAAAAAACAATATTGTACAAATAATTAACACATCATTATTATACATTTTCTTTTCTTTAAGAATAACAAAAACCGACTAGTAGACAGACCTAAATTCCCTGACATATTTAACTCCTGCTCAGGAGACGCCCCTCTCTATTGGTCCTACAACATGTCAAAATTACATGCTCAACATTTTCTGGAACATTACAAACATTACCTATCTCAAATGTACTTTGCAATTAAATAAATAATGGTTTTGATCCAGTATGTACAAATTGTTTTCAGAAGAAAAAAGATGACTTTGAAATTATAATTAGATCTGTGTGCTGTCACCCTTTAAAATCCCTGTCCCACATTTTTACACAAATCCCTCACTGTCTGTCTTAATATTCATGTGTCCTCACCTTCTCTAAAGGGAAATTAACAATTTTCATAATTTCATTTTGCAATCTCATCTGCTTTACATGTGTACAAGCGGCCGAAATGTGTTTCCTCAGGAGGATGGCTGGCTTCTCCCTTAGAGATAGGGTGAGAAGCTCAGCTATCCGTGAGGAACTCGGAGTAGAGCCGCTACTCCTT
>JAODTR010018357.1:0-25475 GCA_025399935.1 Amblyopsis rosae
TTTTTTCTTTTTTACCCCCCCCCCCCCCCCCCCCCCTCCCCCAAGAGCAGGCTGGCTACATTGACTACATTAGCTAGATTTGGCTACATTTGATCGGAGATACCCACCAGGACTCTACATGAACACAAGGCTGTAAAGAAGCTCCCATCATTTCCCCATCTGTCTTTTGTTTAGCACTCATGCTCCCAGCTTCGACAGTGAGTCAAGCACCTCTTCCGGTGAGATGGTTATTTTTAAATCTGTTTCTGCTTTTGGTCTCACTGTTTTCTGCTGTCCGATGCGTTTCTGCTGCCCCTTGAATCGTTCTTCCTGCCAGGCTTGTATGTTGCTGCTGCCCAGCGCGTGGGGAGCAGCTAGTCTCAGCCTC
This sequence comes from Amblyopsis rosae, assembly GCA_025399935.1. Lineage (NCBI taxonomy): Eukaryota > Metazoa > Chordata > Actinopteri > Percopsiformes > Amblyopsidae > Amblyopsis > Amblyopsis rosae. The sequence goes on from JAODTR010018357.1 coordinate 368, forward strand.
CCCCCTGCCTTAGTGCTACGTCACATATGCGCTGTGGTCTGATATGTGATGTGCCTCTCCTGTCAAGGAGGCGGGACTTGAGGCGGTTAGTCAGCGCTAATGTTGTCCCAGACTTCACAGAAAGTAAAAGGCTGGCTCTGCCAGACTAGCGTTGCAGCTCACCTCATGACAGCAGCTCTCAGCTCCCGTGTCGGGCCACGCCGAAACTTTGATGTGCTGCCTCCTCCTCGGCTAAATGTGGGTCAGATGTGAAAGGCCCGCTTCCTCCGAAGCCCTGGCCAGACATTTAGCTTCCTCTTTGTGATGTTAACAGCCTGCCTGTCTTAGACCGGAGGGGGGCCTGGCTCAGGCTAGCAGAGAACGTCACAGTCTGTGGTTAAAGCATGGTACAGCAGCGTCTTGCTAGCACTGGTACCTGCCATCTTGTCTTTAACCCTTCATGTCTGCTGTGTTGGCATTTAGTTCAAACTGCGGTTTCTTTGACGGAACTAAATAAAATTGTCTGACTTCCTCAGTTATCTAGCGCACTGTCAGCAGGTTTTACAGACATCTCTGGCCTCTCGTCTTACTTGATTATTGCCTGTAGGGGGAGCAAGATGAAGGAACAGTGGTGTGTATGTGAATAGTTTGTTTGCATCTTGTGGTCATGGTAACAGCCCCTCCTACCACAGTTACCCACTCTGTCTTCCTGACCTCCACATCACTCCCAGGGTCAAACTGGTCTCTTCAGCGGTAGGGCTGCTCCATTATGCAAACACATCATAATCACGATTATTGTGGTCAATTTTTGAAATCACAATTATTTAAGATTATTGCTCATTGACTCTGGAAAGAAGTTGCAGTTACTGCTCTCACCCCCGGAGGGGTGAGAGTGCGTGTGTCATTCAGAACACAAGACAAAAATAGTTTTCTTGCGAAACGTAATGCGCAAAGTAATACTTTTTTCCCCTTTTATATATATTTTTCTGTGTTTTTTGTTAGGATCTGAAATTGCAATTACAATTTGATTAGTGGCACAGCCATACCGTACACACGTGTTCAAAACAACGGCCCCGGGAGATCTGTTATTATGGGGAGCTGTACCTTAAGTTGAAATAATAATTGTATTTAATTTTTAAGTCGTATGTTTGGGTTTCCACCGGCGCTCTTGGTTGATTTTAAACTGATTGGGTGAGATAAATGGCCAATCGCATGTAAGGAAGTTTGATTGGAACTAGGGATGCACGATATTGATAACATGTAAGGCTTGTTGGGGATTAAACCCACAACCATTCTGATGTTCTGGTTCCACTGGCCTGTGCTGTCGCTAGTAACAAACTGTTATTATAATATCACTGTTGTTGTTTTAGTCTGGTGAAGATGTCCTTGTCGTCACACAGCCAGAAATGAAGCTCTTTCTCAGTTTATGGAGAAACTAGCTGCAAGACGTGATTTTAAATATAGTTCCTCTTGTATATGTGTGAAAACTGTAAAAGCAGTTCCTCAACAATCTGACTATTAAAAACTATTAAAAAAAAACGGAACAGTAACCAAATGTCCTGTAAGCAAAGTGGGTTTTCATTTGTGTCTTCATCTGTGGGACTTTCTGGGAATATAATAGTCTGCCCCATCATGTAAATCAGACAAGCCACTGTGGGTTCCTTTCCCTCTCGAAACGAGCCTCCATAGTTAGTGACTCGTGAACCCTAGGGTTAGGGTTAGGCTCCTTGCCTCACAGCCTCCCTAACGGCGGTTAAAACCATGTCGGAAATGAGGCTCTTAAAGATACTGTAAGTAATTGTGGGGAACGCTTGCTCAAATCAAGATCAAATCAAAACAAAAACACCTCTCCTTTAATGCCATCGGGTGGTTCCTCAGAAGCTCCGCCTCCCACAATGGACACACATTGCGAAGGCTGGGGCTTTGTTGTTGTGAGCGCCATTTTATTTGTGCTTCCATTTACAGAGCAAGGGCTGTGTGTAAGTACCGGATTATGTTTTCATCTCTGCCAGGTGTACATTATCTTAGGATCGCTGTCATGCATTCAGTGTCCTCTTATGTGTTTTAAATGTGCCGATTAAATAATACCTAGAATTTATTTCTGAGTAAATCAATAAACCAAACCAGGCTTAGCTTATTTCCTTTGGACCTCTTGTTCTTTTCCGGCAACTGAACTTTCTAATCAGCGTCGTGCTTATAGCTATACGGGCGTGGTTTAGGTGTGCCGACCATGGTGCCGACAGCGAAAACGACCAGATGGTTCATCCAATTAACTGCCTTTTTTTTTTTTTTTAAGTACAGCCATTCACAAACAGTTTCAATGTACGGCTCCCCAGATGGACTTGTGACAGCAATACCTCTGGCATGTCCGGTTAAGCCTAAACCACGCCACACACACTCCTAAACCACCCCACACACACCTAAACCACGCCACACACACTCCTAAACCACACCATGCACATACTCCTAAACCACACCGCACACACCTTCCTATACCACGCCACACACACCTAAACCAATTATTGTTTGAGCACACAGAACGGTAAAATAGCGAAATTGCGACAAGATATTTGTTGAATTTGAGAAGCTTGCAATAGCTGCCTTTACCTTTTTAAGAAAAGAGGACGATCAACGGTAAAGATATTCCCAACTGAACTTCCAATACACAACAATAGAAGACGTCATGTTAGCTCAGGTAATCCCTGACGTCATTAGATCACACATTTGTTTGGCTGTTACTCATGATCACTGATCAGGATTTATCATAGAGAGAGAGAGCCCTGCCATACCGAAGGTGCAAGGCATTATGGGCCTGGGTGAAGTCTATGTTGTTTGCTGGGTCCTGCTCGCTGGCAGAAAAACAGTGTGACCCTTTCTTCCGCGCCAGCAGCTTCACCCTGGTCATTGTTTCATTGTGACACGGAGCCTTACACTGTAGCACTAGCTGGTACTGGCTAGTTCCCGCTACTATTCTGCTCCCTGCAAGTCTCTTTTTCTTGGTCCTCCAAGGCACTGGGAGAGGCAGGGAGGGTTTGGCAGGCTCGGCACGACTAGACCTGGAGTCAATACAATACAATACACCTTTCAAATTCAGATAATGTCTACTGGCTAGCTGTGTGCGTGCTGAAAATATAATCTGGTGTTGCTACACAAACATGGGAACATAAACAAAGTGGTGCAGACTGCACCACACAACACTGTCCCAGCCTTGGCAGTGCATGTCAAATGTGGTGCATGGAGCTTTTGAAGAAACCCATGGCATTGAAGGGAGAGGCGTTTTGGTCTAATTCAAGTATCAACTTCATCTTTCTCTTCAGAACAGCAGACTCCACATTTTGATAAAGACGCCGCATCTGCTGCAAACACTGCAGTCAGTGTTTGAAATGAAGTAGGTTATCATTCAAAAAAGTACTTTGATTAATTGTGTAAATGGAGACCAATGCAAGCAGGGTGTCCTTAATTTGGCCTACATTATATGCCGTTAATATTCCACGCTAGAAAGAGAATCACACTTTGAAGAATACATTCATCTATTACACAAGTAATGGAATCAGGAAAAGCCCAACAGACAACCAGGAACCTTTAATGGAGTAAATGGAAGGCCACCAAGGGGGGAAAGTTGTATTGGCTTGTCTCGTATGCCTCCGTGTCAGTGCCCTTAAGCAGGGCGCTTTCAGATTGTAGAGCAGTATGTAATGTACAATACTGGGGCAATGATGAATACCTTCTCTCAACACTCCATGTGTTAACAACACTTAAGAATAGGAGTCTCTTGCAGGGAGCCTGCAGCCTTGACTGTAAAGACATGCTTTGTCATCAGACTCTTAAGTTTGAGTGGCTGGTCACATGTTTTTGAATGGTTACTGGGGAAGCTGGCAGAATGTGAGCGAATAAGCGGCGCATTACGTAATGAGAAACACGTCTCCAACGTGCTGGTGTTGTGCGCATTCAGCGCCCCCCCCCCATCCACCACAACCCCCGGGGGGGAGGCTGTTTGTTTTCTCTCAAGTGAAGGTAATCCACTGCAAGAAGTCTCCGGTCCCTGGCCTTCCCGCACCTCTCTACGGTTCCCCATATTGATGTGGCACTCAGGCCGACACACAGGGGGAACGCTAGCCGGTTCAGCAGAGTTGTGGACTTTATTTAGTGTTGACGTCCATGTTTGGCATTTCTCTCTCTCTCTCTCGCCCAGTTTGACGAGAGAGAGAAAGAAGGAATAAGTATTCTGAGCTGGATGTAACCGGATCACAACGTCCTTCAAATGATGCCACCAAAATATATTTGTGGCTCTAGGTGGATTTATTAGTGTTTTTCTTAACAGCATGACCGTTCAGCAGAATAAAATATGAAAATGTGTCTTTAGCTCAGTTCATGAATCCTTTTGAAGTAAAAGGTTGCCTGTGGCCCAAAGCCAAGTGACATTTGTCATCGTGGTATCTGGCAGCTCTGTGCTCTACTGTGCCCTGGTGTTTTCATGTGACGTGACCGAATGTCTCTTGAACCCCCCAGGTGGGTACAGCACCTGGGGGGCCTTGATGCACTGTATTCATATAATGGCTATCCTGTTGTTTTCATACCCTCTTGCATTGTATACAGTAACACATCCATATGTAGCAGTATTATTGGTTATCCTTTTATACTCCATTATGTGGTGTGCATACACGCACACACACACACCTACACACACACACACTCCATGTGTGTGTGTGTAGGTGTGTTTGATTCGTGTGTTTTCATCGTTTCCAATGAAACCCTCTCTGCTCTCGCCCTCTTCTTCTTCTCCATCGTTCTGTCTGCACTCATCCTCCCCCCCCCTCCCCAGGCCTGGGTGTGGCCTGGCTCGGCCTCCCGTCAACATGAACATGGTGAAGCGGATCATGGGGCGGCCCCGGCAGGACGAGTGCAGCCCTCAGGACAACGCTCTGGGCCTGATGCACCTGCGACGCCTCTTCTCCGAGCTGTGTCACCCCCCGCGTCACATGACCCAGAAGGAGCAGGAGGAGAAGCTCTACATGATGTTGCCCGTCTTCAACAGGGTACGCCCCCCCCACATTCACTCCAACCGCAGAGTGGTGGTATAACCGTTCCATAACCCGACTGAAAGAAGAATTCTACCATGTAAACCAGGGATGCTCAACTCCGGTCCTGGAGGGCCGCACCCTGCATGTTTTATATCTCTCCCTGCTCCAACACACCTGATTCAAGGTTGTTAGAAGCCTGATAACGACCCGTTCATTTGAGTCAGGTGTGTTGGAGCAGGGTGAGATCTAATACATGCAGGGTGCGGCCCTCCAGGACCGGAGTTGAATAGCCCTGCTATACATGTATGGCCACCCACATGCCCAACAGGCACAACGGACAACAAAACACACATCATCAGGCTCTGACATGGCTGGAGGAACACAACTCTTTTCATCCACAGAGGGAGCTTTTATTCTCGGGGAGGAAAGCAATTCATGGCCCCTCAACGTGTGTTTTTGTCTCCGTCACAACCATTAAAAGACCTTAACACGTCCAGCTGTAGTTCCCTTCGTTAATCCTTCCTCTTCCTCTCTCGACACACAAAATCCTTGATCTCAACAAGCCGAGCTGCCGTCGAGCCGTAATGTTTTAGTATTTACGGAAACAGGTGGAAATGGTTTCCTGAAAGTAAATATGAACAAGTTGTCTGCTTAATTAGGACAAAACAAGTGCTAAAGCGAGGCTAGAACAACAGATAATTAACTATAATAAATAGTCTAGTTTATCATATGCCCGGCACAAATAACGTATTGTAACCAGAGTTATTTTGCATTGGGGCTGAGAGGACAATCTTCATACTCGATATATACGTGGTTCAGTGGCTTGTTAAGATGGCCATAAACAGCGGTGCAACACAACCCCCCAACCCTACGCTTGGCTCAAATTCCTCACGGATCACTGCCCGCGTCCCCCTTTATTCCCATTCTGTGGCTTCTCCGACACCTGGCCGACCCCCCCTTACCCCCTCACCCCCTCTGCTCTCTCCCTGCCTCCCCCTCATTAATCGTTGCTGATATTGATGGGAGGTGAACGTTTGCAAATGGCTGCCTGCGAGAACCCCTCGGATACCCCTCCCCCCCCTCACCCAGCCTTTATCCACACATAGCGGCCCAGTTTGTAATTAACACATTGGCCCAGGCATCTCGGCTGGGTGCTGCTTCCTGTCTAATAAATTGTAGTTTTTAATTTACTATATAATGTGTCATGCAGTGTGTATGGCTTTCCTCTGGCATTAATGTTTAAGGACTGGATCTCAGTAGGCTTTTTTGTAGAAAGGCAACAACAGGTGTCAAACTGAAGAAATGAGGATGGACACACACAAGCGCACGCACACACGCGAGCACGCACATACGCACGCATGCACGCATACACACACACACACACACACACAGGCGCACAATGAATAGGATGTAGCCATTGACATGATTTTTCTAAAAGCCTTTCTAAAGCCTTTTTACTTTTAAAGCTTTTGGCTTTCACATGCTCCATTCTGGAAGGCTACAGTGTTTTACTTGTCGTACTGGTGCTTTTGTGAACGGATTCCTGTTTTGTGTGTTTTGTCTGTCTACTGTATCTAGATACAGGTTTTTATTTGGCAGATACAGTATTCATCTTATACCATACATATACTACCATATAGTTGTAGTCTATAAAGGTGGCTTAAACAATTTAATTAAAGAGATGAAGTAAGTGGAAGGATTTGTAGACTCTAAGAGAGACATCTTGTTCAAATGATGAAGCCATTTGTGGGGAATTATTTGTTTATATCAGCAGAATGAGATATAATTTAGGAGGTTATAGTGGAGCCAAAGCTCATCCAGGGGGAACAGCCTTGGATTTAACTGGCTCTGGGCAATGCAGCCCAGATGGACGTCCCGAGAGGAAACTTTTGTGTGGAGTTGTACATATTCCCTACCTTAACGTAGAGAGGACATGCCTATCTGCTCAACAGGTCCTCTGCCTCTCTATCTACAGAGACTCACATCGAGGAAAGGTATCGTGACTGGGATCAAAGGAATCCACACGTCCGGTTAAATTTTTGATACGAATCGTCCCGTCAAACCCGGGCAACTGTAACTCGGGCCAGTTACCATAGCAACGGCTACTTCTGTTTTTTTTTTAAATAGGGCTTTGAGGTCTGCCAGTGGTCCCGAGGGCAGCGGAGTATCAATCACGTTGACAAACACCTCTGTTCTCTATCCCTGTCGCGGCCTGCGCTGACCGCTGCCATTAGTCTGTGTTTGCGCGTTAACGCGTCTTTATTCTGGCCTCACCTGTCACCGGCAGTCCTCCGGGTTGAAACACACCGACCTTTTTCCCCCGGAAGAAGGGAACCATAAAGTTGTAAACAGACAGAGGGCTGTAGTCCCATTTCTTTTATAGTCGCTCAAAAGCAATCAGTCTTTGATCTGTGTCACAGGTAAACACGGCAAGGAGGTTAGACCAAGGTCAGAAGGGCCCAAAAAACATTTTAGCCACACGGAAGATAAGGGAAACTGAGTGCTCTGTCAGTCTAAGTGGCTGTAATGGCTGCAAAACAAACAGATGTAAAGGCAGGTATGACATTGCATTCCACACGGAACAACAGAACCCTTAGATGGGTCTCCCTGGACCTTAGTCGAGACAGTCTTTGCTTACCTCACAGGTTGTTAAACAAACATTTATCTTAGTTAAGGGGCCAAAGGCATGGTCTGGCCTGCACTTTCCTGTTCTCAGTCTAATGCCAGCTGACAGGCATATTGAGGCAATAGCTTGTGCGTGTGACTGTTTGGAAACCTTTTCAATATGCGGTCAACGTTATGTATTTTATGTCACTGTGTATGTGTGTGTGTGTGTGTGTGTGTGTGTGTGACAGACACACCCTACTATTATCTTCCTAACAGCATCACTTTCATGTTTTTAGAGTGGTTTAAAAATGGAACAAGCATCTTGCGAAATGTTGTCATTGCACAATTGTTTCAATTGTGTGTGCGTTTGTGCGAGTACATCTGTGTGTTTCTTTTCCAAAGTTTAGTTCCCAAAATACAGTATGCAATGTAATCTTGAATTTATTTGTGGAGATTTACTGGATTAATTAATGCACACGCACACGCACACAATATGGTGCTTATTTATAAAGCATCTGGTAAATTGGTAGGACTTTTGTTTTATTGAGTATCACTGTAATGTGATGTTTATAGTTTTAATGTACAGCAAGTAGACCTACACGTCTTTGCTGTGGTGTAGTCATGTCCTTTTCCACGACTACAGTACAAGGCCAAACATGTTTGTCCATGCTCATGTGTCGTGTTGCTTCATCTGTACTTCTTCCATGGTGGCCTTGATGTTAGAGATACACCACCATGTTTGTAGACCTTCACAGTTCTGACCTGCACCAGTGTTCCCTTGAGCAAACGGATGGCAGTGGCTGCACACTTCGCCACAAACCTCTACAATACAGCCTAGAGATGATACCACAAGGCTTTGTGATAACATTTGATGTGTGTGTTGGTTCTCTTATGCTTGTATGTGACGATTCTGGACAAATATCTTTCCTTGATCTACAGGTAGGGCTGCTCGATAATGGAGAAAATCATAATCATGTACTTTTTTGGGCAACATCGAAATCACGATTATTTAACATGATTACTCATTGACTTTGTAAATATGTTGCATATTGTGAAACAAATTACCTGTGAAACTTAATAAACCCCAGGATCCGCGCACGTCATTCAGAACAAAATAATAGTTTACTTGCAAAACGAAATGTGCAAAATAATCTTTTTATTTTCTTCTTTCGATTAAATTGTTTTTGTGTGATCGTTAGGAGCTGAAATTTAATTTGCCATTAAAGTGAGAATAATTGCGCAGCCCTAACCTACAGTACAGTAAAATAGCCTCTGCTCCTCTGCTCTCTCTCTTCCTCCCTCCCTTCTGCCTCACATGTATTATCAGCTGACCACCGTGAACCCTTCGTTCTGTCTCTGTCCTGCATCAGTGTCCAGTGTCGCCGCTGTGGCTCAGGCTATGCCAGGGCCGTACAGTGCGTGGTTAAGCAGATGTTGATTGCGTGGGCTTTCACATGTGCCTGCACCAGGAGTGCTATTTGGCCTGTGCTGAGTCCTGTCTCGGCCGTGTGTCTGTGCGACGGAGCGGGCCAATAGTCCAATCCCAGGAGCGCAACAAGGCAGCCAGAAATGCATGCATGTGTGCATGAGGGCCTGTCTCCCCCCCCCACCCCCTGATTTAGACCTTCTGCGGAGGGGGTGGGTGTGGGGTGAGGTCACGATCCCCACCATAAGTCTTCCGAAGCCAGAGAGCGGGTCTGTAGCTCACCTGGACCTGGAACCCAGGGACGGCGGCAGCGCCTCACTTGCCGCGGGCCCAATGTGTGGTGTGTGTCCCCCCCCCACCTCCTGGCAGGGATGATGGGGAAGGTGGGGGAGAGGGGCTGCGGAGGTTGTGATAAAATGGTCACGGCTGTTAGGAGGTACACTCGCCTCCGCTTTGGGTCAGGGAGTATACGGCTCTGGGGATGCATACGTGTGTGTGTGCGTGTGTGTGTGTTTGTGTGTTCTGCAGCAGTGAGAAGGGCTTGTCAGGAATGCGGTGTATTGCTGACTGGAAGAATTAATCATTCCCATCCCTCCACCATCTTAACATGAGAACACACACGCACACACGCACACGCATACAACAAACACATATTTACGTTCATCATGTTTAATGCATACTCACATGTGATTTACATGCTGCCTTAAGTAGCAGTGTCCTGCTGAACATCAAGACCACAGAATGGCGAGATGCAGACTAAGTACACCATTGATTAACTCACTGCAGGCCATGCGGTGGGGAGATGTGTGTGTAGTTCTCTTGCGTGCGCGTGTGTGTGTCTGGCGTGTGTGGCAATGTCCACACACACACACACACACACACACACACAGACAGACAGCCCTGATGACATTCTTGGCACACAGGCAGCATCGACTAGCAATGGATCAGCTTGGTTAGCCTGACCCCACGGTGCTCGTGCACATCAATGGCCCTGCTCGGATTCCTCCGCTTGACGTGCACAGAGCAACCTGCCGGAGCTGGAGGTAGAGCGTAGGGTTTGCATTAAGCTAGCGAGAGAGAGGGACAGAGAGGTGTAGCATGGTAGGTTTACACCGTACGATCCCAAAGCAGATGATTATAAAGGCATCTGAATGATTGGAATAGGCTATATTTATTCATAATCATTATAATAATTAATCTGCATTACATTTTATTAGTTTGTGGGGGGAAATGTACTTCAGCATACTTTGGAAGTAGTGGTTGTGGGGGTGTGTGTGTGCGCGCGCGCTCGTGCGTATACATGATGGGGGGGTTCTGCTCTATAAACGACAAGCACAGCTGTTGCCAATACCTTTCCCAGACATGTATAAAGCACACATGGGGTTTCAGTCAAAGCAGGGCGCACAGATTTCCCTTCATCTCCCCTTTACAGTAATGGGTCTTTTAATGTGGTCACCCCTAACTGATGGCTTGTCATGTTGACCGTGATTCAGCGGGGAGAGTGACGGTAGCCACTTTGATTGAGAGTTGTTCTGTATATTGTGACATATTGATAGGAGTAGTACACCTAATTCATTCCTTCAAAATGAAAGACGACAGTAATAAGGATTGGGGGTGTGGGCTAAACTACATCCAAATCGTTCACAAGCTTCATTTTGGATTTACACAAAATGACTGAAGGAAAATCAAATGATATTACAGCAAAGTATAATGACTGTAAACCTGTGCATGGCAGAATAGCGAAAGTGTTCTGTATTAGAGCCACTATTCGTGCCAGTGAGAATGCTAACAACAGCAACAGTAAATGTAGCTTCCCTGGTTCTCATCGCTACACGTTACGAAACCTAGACCCGGGTTAGGTGAAATGAAAACCAACATGGGTGTTTGCAGTGGTTCCGCACTTTGTGTGAGTCACTTTCCAACTTGCCACGTGCACGCATGCAACACATTCCTACCCTGAGGGATTATCGCTGATTGCGCAATGACGAATGGCCTGAGTCAAACACACTAGCAAGGAGCAACTCCTCATTTATTTAGATTTCATGAAACATTTACAGCCTCAGATGAGTCACATTTATCATTAGACACAGGAATGTCGAGGACCAGTCTCTCTTTGCCGCTTTACTCCAAAACAACCAAAGTGAAAGCTGGTAATTGTTGCGGGGGGGTTATCTGTACGTGTGCTGACATGCAATGTAAGTTTTTTTTTTTTTTTTTTTTTTTTTTTCTTCGTTATAAGTACTACATGCAGTGTTTGCTGAGCCTTGAGGAAATTAACTTAAATATGCATTCATTTATCATACGACATGTTCGTAATAGGGGCTAATAAGATGAGGCTATTACATTACTACACATTCTCACACACTCACGCACATACGCATGCACACACACACACACACACACACACGCACACACACACACACACATGCACACACCCACACACACTAACACACACTGTACTCTAATTTGTGTGCACAGTATGCTACATTAGGAATACCAGTGCCTCATTATATTAAGTATGGTAGTCTAGGCTTTATTTATCTTTCAGTTGAAATTATAAAGTAAGCATAGCAATAGCCGTACCACTGGTTTAAGTGAAGTCTGACCCTTGACAGTACCAGAGGCATGTAAGCAGGGCTTCAGTGTTGGCTGTTGGCTGTGTGTGAGTGTAGGTGCACACACTGGCTGTAAACCTTGGTGTCTATTATGGGATGGATTGTCTATTCCCAAATCCAATTCAACAGGTCATGTATTGGCAAACCTGGAGTGATAAGGATCCAGTTCCTACATGGCTTTATACAAAGGAATTTACAACTGCTCTTAAGGCTCTTAAAGGTCTGTAGACTAGACCATAAACAAGATGTGTTTGTGAGGCTTTAATGACTTGTCTTAACACTCGCGGTTGATGTAAAAGGATTTAGTAGGGCCAGATATCCAATAGACGGTGGATCCTTTTATTAGCCAAACAAGGCCAGACTGTCATAGTAAAAACACACACACACACACGCATCCAACACACGCATCCAACTAATATTTGTCTTCTTCCCCCTCTGAGCATGATGTCATCGTCTGTTGACATCATGCTCCCTGCTCACTCCATGTACAGTGGACTAGGTCAGGCCTGCCAGTCCGAAAGATGCGGGGGCGCTTATTTCCCTGGGAGATGCGTTATATCACGTAATATAAATCCAATGTGCGTATATGCATGGTGGGGATCTCGGTGGGACCCGTGACAGAATATCACAGCACTGTTGTGCATATGATACCTCCGCTTCACGTGCGGGCTCTAGCAGCACCATGTCACGTGTCTGTGAAACAGACGGCCTCGTCGTGTCATTGCACCGGGGCTGTGGCACATGTTGTAACCTGGGTCTCGCACGCACTATATATCCATCAAGACCAACTAAGCTAACGACGCCTGAAGAGCTGTCGCATCAATGCAGTCGTTTGTGCCGCGTCCGCCCGTTGTTGCTGCAGGTGTCGGAACCGTGTGCCGTAGATGTGCAGCACATCACAGCGCTCGCAGTGAAACGTATCTGAGACACGGGTATCACCTCCCGTCCCCCTTTCCCCACCCACCCACTCCGCTCCACTTCTTTATAATGGACTGGAACCCATTTCTACTAACTTTTCCAGCGAGGAACATATCATTTTTCTCATCTGTGAAACTGGTCTCTATGGGGTTTTTTCGGGGACTGGGGGAAATAGGGAAAGCATATTGTAGATATAAATCCTCTGGACTATATCATTAGGCAGGTTTCCCATACAGTATACTGCAGTCCACGATTGACCAGGTGACTCGTTGCCTCACACACTTGACTTGTGATTGATGAGGTCTGTGCGCTCACAGTGCAGCGCTAGAGCACCGTGAAATATGGTGTCACAATGAGCTAACTACTTTTTAATGGCCAGTCAAACTGTGTGCTAATGATGAACCCGCAGGTGCCACTAATAGCAATAACATCTTTTTGACACGCGGAAAGGAAATGTATGCTTCGGGGTGATTGGCATGACGACTAGGGGGTTGTAATATCTTGAGGTAGGACAACAGCAGTTTCTGTGAATTAGCTCAGCATTTTAGGAAGCACAGTTGGAAATCTAAATTTGTTCATCTTATTTACATTAGCGTTACACTATGCAATAACACAGTAATATGTATGACTCAACTATAACTATTAATAGCCTATGATTAATTATGATGTATTGAAATATTTAGTAGTGTTTTTTTTGTCATTTTTATTTGATTAATAATAATCCTTCTGAATCAAAATTGACATTTGAAGTTGACTTGATGAAGGTTGACTTCTTTTTTGCCATTTTTCTTTGGTGCCGGTGACAAGCGGAGTTACACTGAATGATAACACAGCTTGGCTGTGTATGGATTACAGTAGTACATCCTGCTGGGCCCCATGGGAAAGGCATGCTGTATCATTCTGTCAACAGATCGTGCTCGGAGCACATTCTGTGTGTGTGTGTGTGTGTGTGTGTGTGTGTGTGTGTGTACTGAAGGGGGGGGGGGTTGTGGCACTGGCCAATGCCAAGATCAACTAGCCAGCTTCCAATTTCTTCCCTCCTCTGCCTCCTGCCCTGGAAAACGCACCACAGCTCTCTAATGCCTTGGGCTGCCTCTTACTTAATTGATCAATCCCAAACCCCGCCCCTTTTTGCTCTGTCCTCCAATAACAGTTGAGCAAGTTTGTAATCCGAAACTCTGTCAACTGCTATGCGTGGCGTCGGGAATCGGACAATTCTGTGGCACCCCATTGGTCCGTAGGTGCCTACAGTACATCATCATCCCGACCCCGGTCTTGTCTTTCCTGGGCCTGACATGTCCCCCCCCCTCGATTCCTCATGAATCTCACAGATAGAGGGATGGCTGAGCAGTGACACATGGTTAAGTGCAGCAGATACCCAAGACTGCATGCCAAGTCGCCTTTGAAACACTGAGAAGAAGGGGGAGGGGTGGGGATAAAGTCAGAGTCGTGCTATTGAGCTTTGGACCGTTTCTATGTCGCCACAAGGCTCCTGTTTCTTTGCGGGATTAAGAAGTCTGTCACCACAGAGAGACGTCATAGTAGCGCTGGTAGTCTGCGCTGTCGGCGCTGTCTGCCCTGTTTGCACTGACAGATAAGTTGAGCTCCACTGTTGCAAGACCAGGGGCACCGTCCCCTTGCTACGTCCAACCAGGCGGCCCAACGCGCCGTACGGCAGCCCTGTCCGTCAGTGCAGCCACGAGTCATTCCTCTGTGACAACGCCGGTCTCCCTGTCTCTGCTTTACCTCTTAATCTGGGCAGATTTCTCTGGCTGCGTCTACTCGGTTCAGCTATTGCAGGGTACTGTTTTTAGCATGCTCATGTTACTCTCTGGAATGCTGCGTGCAATAATTCAACCACAATTCCAAGTGTAACTGAAGTGTAATGATACCAGGCTACTATTAATATACTTACAGTAGAATTAAATATTTTGCACTTAGATTGAGGTTTATACATGGGCTTAATGGGGAAAAACTACTTATAACCTGGTGTTATCACAGCACCAGGAAAACCAGTACTGTAATAATAGGCATACTTTGATCTCTAATTCAGTGTTGAGGGATTTGTTGTCCAGTAAGGGCTGGAGCTGAAGTTTTCCAGGAGAAGAATATAAAAGAAGCTGTGCCTGCGAGCTGCAACACGGTGCACTTTAGAGGCCAATGGCTTTTTCAGACAGATACTTATTAATCCAGAAAACATTGTGTTTACCCTTTTCTATTTTAGTGTCAGCTCTTCATATTTGTCCAGATGCAAAACATTGAAAAGCAATTTGAGCTATACTGTATTGCAGAACCTCTAATTTAAACTTTACACTACTTATACTTGGTGTGTGTGTGTGTGTGTGCGTGTGTGTGTGTGTGTGTGTGTGTGTGGAAAGAAAATGGGGTATCTAATACGTTTGCTTTTGCATTTGTTGCATTTCTTCCAGGAGACAATGTAGTTACCTGGCAAAACTCTAGAGAAAGCCGGTGAAGCTCTCATCTATCATTCAAACTGCTGGCTTCTGTCTAAGCCCACACACTAATTGGCCATCAGTCTCTCAAATCCTGACCTCTGTCCTCAGGCCAGAGCACGGATGGTCACTCCAACATCCTAACCCAACCATAAATCTTGCACCGAGGTGCACACAGGCAGGACACAAGGATGCTACACATACGAGCAGGGATTAAATTGGGCCGGACCCAGCCGGAGCCGGGCTCCGGTACATTTGAGCTGAGCTACATTCAGACATTGAGCGTCAATATCGCGCAGAGCAAATCTGTTTGCATCATTCATCTCAGTGAAAAGGCTACGTTACATGGCTTATTGTTCTCAAAAAGTCCTGTTAAACAGGCGCTGCCTTGTAATCGTGTAAAAATGACAAATGCCAGCTAGCGGCTAAGGGACCGTCAACAAATTACTATGATGAGTGGTGAGCGCTGGCAGCTTATATAATGAACCGCAAAGAACGAATGCCTAAATACCGGTTCAGGCACAGGAACCGTTTAAAAAGTATTGATTTGGCACTGGAATCTTACGATGCCCAATTCACGAAAAATAGGGCTCCCCCACATAGAAAACCCCAATTTAAACATTACACACGAGCATACAGTAGGCTTTTGCCGTGCATACGATCACAGTCAGAGACAGACTCAGAGACTTGCACAGCACAGCACACTGAATATGGTGTGCAGGGGACTGCATTATCCAGGGCATGTTAAAAAGTAAGAACCGCAAAAAGCTTTTTCCTTACAGCCAACCGCACGTTTTGCGCGCAGGCGGTTATAAAACGCTCTTCTCTTCATTGCAGTTAACAGGGGCATGTTTTTGTTTGACAGCCTGTGAACAGCTGCTCACGTTGACATTTACTTTAAATGCTGTTGCTTTTTTCGTTGAGCTGAGATGCAGCATTGAACCCTGCTGTTAAAGTCCTCCTCCCCCCCGCTCCCCTTCCACCTCTTCTCCTCCCCTTCTACCTTCAGGCCTCTCAATGGAAAACATTCAGATCAGCATTAAACTCCCTCAGGAAGTGTTGTACAAAGTAGTCCCGTATGCATTTTTAAGAATCCCGAGATGCATTGCATATTAATGCCCATGCATGCCCCCCCCCCATTCCCAAGAGGGTGTCAGGTAAATAGAAAAGAGTTAAAACCATCATGAGTTTTGATACAACTTATTATTGTTGAACATTTACTGTTTAGTTTTTAGCAAGCGTACATTAAGCAGTCCTAACACATGCCTGCATTGCTATTTATGGATACAAACACCTACAGAGCTGTTTGATTCTGCAGATGGTAGTGGTGAATGTGTATTGGCTCCCTATACAGATCTCTTTAACCACCCAGACAATAATCTGCACCTTCAGTTCATCAGAAATGTAAGAAGAACAAAGAGAGGAATGTCAGAAGATGTAAAGGTGGTATAGCTAGCTAGCCATCAACAACCAGGCACTTTTCTGCCATAAGGTTATTGTGAAACAAAGCTTGAAACTATAATAAAAAGGTTTTATTATATTTATGGACAAGTGTGTTTTTCAGACGTATCAGGATTTATAGTGGGTGTTTTCTGTCAATATTGTGCGGGGATAAAGCCCCTGCTACTTACCTGCCAAAGCAAGCCAATGCTACAGTAACTAGCCCACAAATTGGCATGGCCGATCGTGTGCCCTCTCTGAAGACATCTCAGATGTTCCCACGAGTCTCTGCATTCCAGTGGTTACAAAGTCAAGGAGGGCGTGCGTTCATCAGCGAAAATGAGCAACTTGTGGGTTGACAACTGAGTGTGTGTGAGTGTGTGCACGTGCGTGCGTGCACGTGTGCGCGCGCTGCTGATTAAGTGTTCGGTACGAACCAGGCAGCATTTGACAGCGGTGATGAGGTCCAGCGTAAGATGCCCTGCACCACGGCAGGTAATGCATCGGCATGACAACCACCCCCTCTATACTATCAGCAGGAGGAGGAAAGAAGATCCGCCTTTGAAGGCGAGCTGCTACAGTACTTGTCAAGCATGTGAGCCACTGATAGCGGGAGGCAGAGAAAGCTGAGAGACGGGAACATGGAATCGAGGCGGCTGGCTGCGATAGCCAGATGCAAGAGAGGGGAGGTCAGAGGAAATGAAGCAGGGAGAGAGAGAGAGAGAGAGGGAGAGAGAGAGAGCGAGAGCGTGAGAGAGAGAGAGAGCGTGAGAGAAAGAGAGAGAGAGAGAGAGAGAGAGAGAGATGCAACATGCAACAAGCTGGTATTCCTGGGGATATTCACTCCCTGTTTTTCACGCCCTAGAAAGCCACCAAAGGGTTTCATCACAACTCTCCCCTCCTCAGGCAATTATCATTACCGTTGCGGGGGATGATTACCATTCCACTGGCTAACACCCATGTACAGTAGACTGCTCAGCCTGGAGTCACGCACAAGGTTATCAATAGTTGCACAAATGCAGTCTCATATATGGCTAATTATACGATTTGGGCTTTGTGATAACTGAATGGGAAGTGAAATCTGCTATTATGCCTTGTGCATATTGGAGAGACCGATTCACGGGGTGAAGGGGGGAGGGGGGGTTGAGAATCTCCTGAAATAAACTGATGTGGAGCCTTTTAATTAAACGCTATGACTCGCTCTGGAGTATAAATCAGACAAACTCCAGGGTTAGGGAACAACGGGATGTCTCTAAAGCCTCCTGTATGCCGGTACATGACTGGACATGTGCAGGGAGACTTTATCCTCTGAGGATACAATCCTGCCAGTGGTAGTTTCTTCCAAGTTTCTTCCAAAATAATCATTATTGAATGATTTCATTGTGCAGCCCAATACAAGAGAGACCTATATTGTAGAACCAATGAGTTGGAGCAAAGAGGTCTGTCAATGAGTCTTGTAAATCCCTCGATGGCCTTTTGCCGTTGCAGCTGACGTGCCCAGCACCGCATGAATGTTCTGTCCGTCTGCTGGAGCTCAACTCTGGAGCTCACACCCGGGCATCTAACCGGGAGAAGATATTCATTAGACGCTACAGACGGACATTGAGAGGACAGACATGAAGACTTAGAAAATAAAAGAAAGAGAGAGAGCAGTTGAATGAGGCGGTAGATGGTTAGGCAAGTGTAAATATGTACAGAGGGAGGGGCTAAGAAAGCAAGACAGCAGTTAAGGAGTGTGACTAACAAGTGCTTGAAAAGACCATTGGAATGTCGTCCGCTTGCCACAGAGGACCTCAGGACAAGCAG
The DNA here is from genome assembly GCA_025399935.1 of Amblyopsis rosae. NCBI lineage: Eukaryota > Metazoa > Chordata > Actinopteri > Percopsiformes > Amblyopsidae > Amblyopsis > Amblyopsis rosae. The sequence continues at coordinate 18,633 of JAODTR010018357.1, forward strand.
GAGACACATTCGCATTGACCCCAATTATTGGAGGTGTTTCTTTCTACCAGTTAATCCACAGCATATAGGATGGCCTCTCCCCCTCCACCACCCCCATCTTCCTTCCCTTGAGATTAGTAGCTTTTCCAGCCTGCTGCTGCTTGGGCCACAAAGCCACAGGGTCAAACGCACATGTCTGTTGAGTGAGATATTTCTGGCCTGTTATGAAGCAGTTGAGTGAATAGGCTATGTAGTAGCAATGACTGATGGGGTTGGCCTTGAGAAATGAATGGTCAAACCAGTGTGTCTCCGTCTGCAGTCCTAACAAGGTGATATAGTTTACTGTAGAGGCTGTAGAACCAATATAATATGTGTGCCGGTTTTAAACTACAATATTTATGTAATGCATGTTGTTTTGGAATTGTTTCAAACATATTATTCTGGTTCTTATAGATTAGTTTAATATAATAACAAAAAGATGGCATGATACTTATTCTTGGATAAGGAAAATATTGTCTCACAGGGCCAGAGGATTGCTTTAACTACTGTGGCTTTAAGCTACAGTAGAATGCACTTATTTGTATACTGTGCTTCTGTCTTGCCTGAATTATGGTCTTTATACAGTGTGAAGTGAGGGAACTTTACTTGCCCGTAAGCCCCAGAGAGAGAGAAAAAAAACAGTGCTTCATAATTGTATTGTTAAGAACGTATTTTACTACATAAACTTCTACTAACTTAAGCTGCATTTTCACAAAGAAATTCATTATTGTTGACCCATTCATTTCTTGAGCTGTAACGGTACTACTTTATGTATAAATCAATACAATTCTCTGGTTAGAAATCTGACCAGTGCTTTCCTTTCCTCCACAGAGACACTGATGGACTCCACCACTGCCACGGCAGAGCTGGGCTGGACAGTTTCCCCAGCGTCAGGGACCAGTGAAAATAGCGTAAGTGACCCGGTGTGCCTAAAATGTGAGCCTCCCACAGACAGTTAATTCAATTAAATTGTTACGCCATTATCCACTTAAATAATTACAACAAAACAATATGACATTGGCAACGTTGATGAAGTTATACATGCATGGTGCCTCTGCCGTATTTGATTTTAAAAGCTCTGCTAATGTGTCACATCACTCAGTCTACCATGCTAGTGCCAGTTGCCAGTGTTTTGGTTTCACACTTTCAGGTTAAAGTTCAACGGAGTCCAGTCCACCTGCTCTCTAAGACAAATTAAACAAAAGTTGAGGAAAATAAAGTGTCAGATTTGGCATAGAGAAACGACCGCAATTTCTTAGGCTTTAATCTTTGCTGAGAGTTTATTAAATGTTTATCAAAGTGAGACAGTTTTACAGTTTCTGTGGAAATATTTGTCCTTTTGTCTTTTGCAGTTTTCAGTAGGCCTTGAATATTTACCACGTCCATGGTTGGGTTGATTTTCCTCCCATTAATTATTTAATTTGTGTACTGACCTGATATGCACTCACTGGCCCCAAAAGCTATAAACGTATAGGAAATACCTATGTTCAGATGTCAGGCATGAAGCTATGTGTTATACAGGCTCCAGGGGCGTTTGATGCATGGGTTTTCCACATGGTGTGCCAGAGCCTTGGTTTCATCTAACCACACGCCAGCCAGGCCCACTTGGATTCAGACAAAGTCCTTAGGTCCCCTCTCTTCACTCTCCACCACAAGACTCAAACTTTTTAGGACGAGTACGAAAGCAAGACGGAAAGAAAGTTGTAGACTTATTTGCTGGTGCATTTCTGAAAACCACTCCCTATTTTATTCAATTATTTATGCTTCTGTGGTTTGTGTTTAGGCTGGTTTGAATTATCCTCTATCATGCTGTGTGTCTTTAAGCAGGGGAAAAATGAGGGGGGTTGGGATTAATGGCTGTACATTTTGCCTTCAACAGTACCACAATTCAACTTCAAAGTTGTTCAGAAATAATTTAGAGCAATTTCTCCTCTCCTATCCTGAGGGCATGTACTTGCTCCTACTGTCAATACCAAAGAACAAACATGGGTGTCTTCCTGCACCCCCACCCCTAGTTCTGGATTAAATCTGAACTAATAGTGCTTTACCACCACCCCTCACACCATAACAAAGTGGAGCCAGTTCACATTGTATCTTCTAATCATCCCTATTAAACATTAGATTAGCAAAACAGTCACACATGTCATTTATTTGGGAAATAATACAAACCTCAGATTGGAAAAGCAGGAAGTGCCACTGATGAGAAAGACAAAGAAAAGTGACATTTGGAGCTCAATCAAAGACGTGAGCAATGTGTGTGTTACTGTATTATTCCGGCCTCCGATACCTAAATTCTTATAAAGGATTATCTTACTCACTGGACTTTTGAATATGCTGTAATTCATGTATTCTGGCTTTAAACTAGATATTAAGCCCCTTTCATTCAAAAGCATTCCTCATAGTTCCCAGTGTGCTGTAATCCTGCCTGGGTGCACTATTAAATACATGTTCTTAGGTTCTTGGCTTGACTCAGGTATACAGAAGATTGTCCTTCTCAACGCGGACGCTACAGTTTGACTATGATATGCTTAAACTTGTCAAAAGCACAGTCCATTAATAAGGACTATTGGGAGATGCAGATAGGTTGTCCTGTACAGCCCAAGGCAACAGGTGTGGAAACAGAGCTCGGTTTCTCAATATAACAGCAAGAGGTTCTTTACAGAAGCTATTGTCTTACACACATGCATGGCTCGACGGGCTTAGCTGCTGGATCAGTAACATTCAGCGCAGAGCCATACCAGCAGTTGGCTTTCACTACTCTGTATAGCTTCATGAAATATATCCGAACCGGTTATATGATACGCCCACACACAATGGAGGTGCAAGTAACAAAGTCAAATCTCTGTTACTGTACCTTAGCAGAGAAATGTTGACTCCTGCTCTTAGTTGAGCATTGCTTTGAGCATTGCCAACTGATTAAAATTGACCTTTGCTTGAAATTCTGATTGTCAAAATGTTTTTTTTTTTGCTTTTTTTTACTGGTATACCAGAGTGATTTATATGAAACAATAACGCAGGGTGTATTAAATCAGATTTTAACACTCTCTCTGTGTACAGCTGTACACTACTTTTAATAATGTAAAAAGCCACTTTATAGCTATAGCTATTATAGAGCCAGACGAGATCTTTGTAAGTCTTTTATAATGCCTTAAACATTGACAACCTGTGTGATATTTACCAAACCGCTGTTTCTCGCAAAGGCAGCTTGAGCAGGTTTACTGAATGGAAAACATATTTTCTCTTTTGATATAGCACATCTAGCCTCACCTGTCTCTAGGCAACTCAGTAGAAAGGGGCACACAAAGTAAGAATTAAATAAAAAATACAGGATGGAATCAAGTCAACATACAAGTAAAAATGGTACTGTAAACTATACTATTATCACAATGAGCATGAGGGTAAAGAATATACAGTATCATGGTGAAAAATCTGTTTTTGATCACGATCACCCTCGGCTTAGCCCCATGCAGCTTTCTAGTTGAACAGAGTGCTTGGATGTTAGTTTCTAATACAGCATTACCTGTGTGGCAGTGCAGCACAACTGTCTGGTTGTGTTGGAAAGAAACTGTGCGTACACTGAGTTTCCGTTGACCCATGACATGGAAATGTGTTGTTGAGGCTACAGGACGGGCCAGCTGTAGGAGCAGGTCGTCCTGTTCTCGCTCCTTAAGTGGAGCTGAGAGACGCGTGAACGTCGGGTCGGGACCCCCTGACCCCCTGCTTCGGTGGAGCCCTGTCAACAAGCAGTCGTTTAGAAATGGGCTCGCGGCCCCGGGGAGCACGCAGACACGCCCGTGGCAGGGCAACTGAGGTCTTCTGTGTGGGGCGGGAACACAATGGGGTGCTGTGCTTGCGTTCAGCTGCAACACCCGGGCAGCATTTCTAGAGCCAGTTCAGGTACAGTAGGCGGCACAGTGGCAGAAATGTGGCAGAGGATACTGAATGTAAAGAGCGATAACTACTTATGTTTTTAATCAAACTATATACCATGTAATAATATTTATACATTACATACATTTCATGTATTTATATGAACTCCACTGATATTTCAGTGTGGTATGTTTGACTAAGAAGGTATTTTCCTCTCTTCTGGTACCTAACTGGTAATTTGTTAAAACGAATGTCATCTTACCCGCCACTGGAGATTAAGCTGACCGCTAATGTACTGTACTATGTTTCTCAATTAAAGTGAGTCTGTTCTTTGTGTGGTTGTAGTTACATGTGAGCACAGAGAGGACATTCCTGTGTCGGCATAGGCCATTTGTCATGCTTTTTATGCATTCTCAGGAAAAACTGTAGGGAAACCTAATCCACATGTAGAGTTGCGTAATTGAGGGAAAAGAAGCAATAGGAAGCTCGTTGGTTTTGTTTCACATGTTGTGAGTTAAGGAATGGACAACGTTAATTGAAGTTGACCGTGGCAGACATGTCCTCTTCAATGTGTGCATGTGCATGTGTGCACGTGTGTGTGTGTCTTCTCTGAGGCTCAGCTCTGCTCCTACAGGATTTGGCCTGCTTTGATTCTCTTATAGTAAATGACTGCAGAGAGCGGGTGTCATTTGTCCCATTTGAGCCTTGTCCCTATAGAGCAGACACTCTCGGTCAAACAGATTTCCCACCAGTGCTAATGGGACAACTTTGCCCCAGGAGTTTTCCACTGGCTTCTGCTGCCTCATTTTGCTAAAAGTATTTATTTACTTTTGTCAGAGACAGAATGTGAAGCCTATGTAATGTGGCTTCTCAGCGCTAAAGCCACCCAAGCTCGGCTCAAACACAGTTATGACAAGGCGTGAGAAATTCACAATTTGTCTTCTATTTCTACTAAAAAACAACATATTTTGCATACTTTGGCTGGCTTGACGTAGACTATTTCCAATCAAAACTTGCTAGAGGTTTTCAGGGTGCCTTAATTGTTACAACGTTGTCTGTCAGTGGAGGCTAATAGATTTGGCCCCTCCCATGAGATCATACTGTATTTCCATGTGTACAACAATGGACATTCCACCTCCGTTCACATACTAAATCAAAATGTAGTCTAAATGAAAACAAAAGTAACATTGTGTTAAATTGTGTACATGCTGGGTCTGGAGTATAGTAGCCAGAGGCAGGGACGTCTAGTTACTAGACACTGTGCAGACCTTCAACGGGGGGGCCATAAGCCTTATTTTTCCTTGCTGGTGAATGATGCTGTCTTTGGGGATTGTTTCAACTGTAGCATAGCTCTAGTCTATAACTCAGCCCTTACCGTCCCTTCCGCTTGGCTTCACAGATAAAGCAGACACCTACCATCATGGTGACTTATAGATTGCAGGTCAGGCAGGGCAGTGGAGTTATTGATTCCGAATCTCATTCCCAGAGTGCATCACTGAGCGGCAGCATTCCGTGTAACTCTAGGGGAAGAGGGGAGCAGTCCCAACATATGGTTAACAATGCAATCCATACTTCTTCTAGACAAGTCTGCTGTACAGTGGAGCATTTGTCAGTCATTACTGCTGTTCTAGCACAATATAAATTACAGCCTATGCGGCATATCTGCTGAATTAATTGGACACAAGGCATGTGGGAACATAGAATATTAACAGTGCTCTAAGTATAATTGGATGTATAGAGTATTAGTATAATTACCAAGTATGATACAAGTAAACTTTGGCTTGGCAGTAATGATAATACTCTAGTACTCTACAGTATGTGCAAGGCACAAGAAAATACCTTTGCTTTAACTATAACTATTAATTGCACAATATATCGGCAGGCTCTGCTATGTAACATCTCACTTTTTTATGTTGCATTCTCAGGGTCTAGTGGAAAAAATATATGATTATGAAGCAATTTATAAAATAATTCCAGTGTGACGTGCAATGTGGAGGAGAAATACCATGTCGAACAATGCAGAAGTCACAGGAGGTTTATACTGTACTTCCCGGTCGATTATGAACAACAGGGCATATACTGTACTGTGAATTGCGGCTTCAGCTGTTAAACAAAATTATTTCAAAGGAAATCATTAATATCAATTCAGTGCTATTTGGATCTCGCTCTGTGCTGCCGGTCCTGAACTACATTCCACATACGGTGGCGGCCATGTTTCCAGTGTCAGCTCAGGGCAACTCAGCAGCTCTTACTAATCCCTTTTGACACCCACCACCCTTCTTGCCTTCACTTTCCCTGCTTAAAACGCATCACCAGCCCGCTAGAATATTGAACCAGGGGGGTGAAGCTGTGAAAATGAAGACGTTTCAATTTCACACCGGGGACGTGATTGTTAGGCTCTCATTGTGTCCCATTTGCTTCCCTTCACTGGTTGTGATGAAAGAAAGGAGGTAAAAAAAAAAAGCTATGACAGGACATGAAGGGGCCCTCCATCAAAACACATTTTTGTTTAGGGACTTTTTTCAAACCCTGCTCAACCTTGTCTTAACTCCCAACATTTGGCTTCCCCACACCGAGCCGCTCGTTAGCCGCAGCCTCTGTGTGTCGGCTCGGCTGGTTTATTTAAGGCTGATGCTGTGATGCAAGGGGCTCGGAGAAGCGGACGTCACACTCTGTCAGCTCTTGTTTCATCGTCCCACACAGCATCACTCTGCCAGTGGTGAGATGTTCCGTGGCTGGCTGGCTGTTAGCAAACGTACCGCGCCGTACCGTTTGAGTAGGTAGCCTAGGACAGGGGTTCCCAACGACCGGGCCCCGGACCGGTGCCGGGCCGCAAAGCAATACCCACCGGGGTGTGGGTAGCTAAAAATAAATTACATACAGTGATGACTAGGCCAAGTTCAACACCGGCCTCCCACTCCGGTACAGTAGGTGGAGCCTATGCACCTTTCAGTT
>JAODTR010018377.1:4778-25465 GCA_025399935.1 Amblyopsis rosae
TACATAAGCAACTCTGTACTGACCGTCTGATACGTACACCCCTGGACGTTACATAAGCAACTCTGTACTGACCGTCTGATACGTACACCCCTGGACATTACATAAGCAACTCTGTACTGACCGTCTGATACGTACACCCCTGGACGTTACATAAGCAACTCTGTACTGACCGTCTTATATTTACACCCCTGGACGTTACATAAGCAACTCTGTACTGACCGTCTTATATTTACACCCCTGTAAGCTCAACAGCACTCTCAGGAAATTATACTGTAGATTTTTTGATTGGCTGTTGGCATTGTCACTTACAAGGCTGTATTCGTAATTCTGGTGTGAAGATATTGCAGTCTGTTATTTACTCATTTCAGTTTTTCTGTTTATATTCATCAGTAGCCATAGCCTACTTATTAACAGGTTTACAAGACCTGCACACAGCCAGAGTCTTGTTAAGTTTCCCAGCAAAGTCCTCAGTGTAAGTTTAACGTACAACTAACTTGTAGTTGGTCTTCGTGCATGTCAATCAAAGTACCTCTTCTGTCAAGTAGGTACTTGGCACAATTAGCCAGCGCTGTGTCCCAGACTTAGTAAAGGCTAGCTCTGCAAGACGGAGGATAAACTAACCCCTAACCATTAACCGTAACCAGAGGCTAAACTAACCCCTGAACTAAACCACTAACCTTAACCAATTAAGTTCATTTTGCTCCCAATCTTAGAATACATAAATATCTATCAGAGTTTAACTTTGACACCAGAAGTCTAACAAGACTGACACAGTACTGGAAATCCACAGTTCACATGTGCACTACGCTAGTTTTGCAGAGCCAGCGTATACTTGCGTAAAGTCTGGGACAAACCAATGTACGTAACTCTACTTTGTAACTCAATGACCAAGTTAGACGTTAAACTTACAATGAGGAATTAGTTGGAAAACTAAACGACTCTGGCTGTAAAATGTGTAAGCTAGCATTAAGACGTGCAATAAAGCTAACATTGAGACGTGCAGAGGTCACTAGTTGAGGTACCAAGGCGGATTGTAAAGGGGTGTGTCTTTAGTCTAAGATAGGTAGTGTTTCAGCAGTCCTGACTGTTGCTGGGAGCTCGTTCCTCCATTGTGGTGCCAGGATCGAAAACTGTCTACGTTTATGCCGAAGGGCTTTTAAGAATACACTTTTCTCAGTTGCTACTGAATGCCAATGTGGCTTTCAAAGAGAAGAAGCAGAGAGAGAAAGAGAGAGAGAGAGAGAGAGAGAGCGAGAGAGAGAGAAAGACACACACACGCACACACACACAATTCCAGAGACACACATACTCCTCAAACCCTATGCCTCAAACACAGGGGGGCACTCACACACACACACACACACACACACACACACACACCCACACAAACCCAAAATGTTTGAGAGGCCGTGTTGTTATGTGGGCAAACCCCCACATTGTTGCCTAGTAACGGTGTAGGAAACCAGGCTACAGAGACAGAATCCCCATCATTGCGAGCACTCGTAGACATGTGCCACACACACACACGCACGTATGGACGCACACACACAAATACAGACACACACACACATACACATACACACACATGCACACACACACACACACACACAAACACGGACGGACTGACACACACACACACACATACGCGCGCACTTCCACAAACAAACACACACACAAAAGCCTATTAGCATGTTAATATCCAGGATTGAAGGGGCTTGTCTGCCTAGACAGACATTAATAGATGAGAGCAGAGCACAGATGGCTAACGAGGTTAAATGGGCATGACATGGCCCTTCTCAGAAGACCGTATGACAGACAAATACAGGCGCTCGATTGGACACTCATGCAGGATTCCCTCCTGCACACTGGGAGCTGGCCACCACGCCACACCACTGCTACACAAACATCGTCCACAGAACACAGGTTGCATCATGAGAAAAAAGAAGCCACATTATTATTATTATTATTATTATTATTATTATTATTATTAATAATATTATTACCACATTAACAATGTCATTTGGTCTACGACTTAATGAGGGACTTCTAGATACAGTCAACATACAGTAAACATATATATATATTTACTTTTTTATTTTTATTTGCCGGACTGTAGTGGGGCTGGCAAATATGAGCAAATGTCTTTAACCGACTGACTGACCAACCATTTTATAAAGTGCATGCGCTACATTCTAGACAGTAGGTGGTGGCAATGCACCATGTAGACAGTAGGTGGCGGTAATGTACCATGTGCAACATGCCCCACATACAGTATGTCAAACCCATACTGGTATTGGCCTATGGAGTTGGCTCATGCCCACAGCCGGCTGAACTAGGCTTGCATACTGTAGTTTTTACTTTTTAAAATAAATATACATTATATAGCTTCATAAATATAAAAATAGATGTATTAGCTTACAGTGCGATGCATATGTGCAATTTTGGAACAACATTGCAATTAACTGCTATTTATTTAATCTTCCATTTTATAGAAATTAAGTTATATAATTACCTAAGTGTGTTAAATGCTCAGTGAATGCAAGTCCATTCATCCATGCCTAAATAACACACTATTACAATGGAGCAATCCATGATGGACACATACACACACACAGTGAAGGTCAAATGTCAACCTCGTATAGGCTAATTAATTCATGTGGATGAATGGAGCTGGTCCCGGGTCAGTAGTCACAACACACGTGCACACATACACACACGACAGTGTTTCCACTATAATTACTGACAGTAAAGTTTCAATCACATTAAATTAGTAACTCAGCGAGCAGGAGCCTAAAATAGACATGTCAAAGCAGGCAGACAGTATGATGTTTGTATTCTATTGAAACACGTAGCTCACCTGTGCAACCTCACTGGCTAGTTAACCCTGCATTCCATGTACAAGGAAAGATACCACCTCTATTCCACTATAGGGAACTGTAAAGATCCCGCCCCCATTACAACGTAAGGGAACAGGAAAGATCTGAACCATATCACAAGCTAATCTGAAGCATTTATACTATAATGCCACAGACTTCCTGTGGCAAGCCTCTTAAAACGGTTCTACTTGGAGCCTGCAGGTTTAAAAGAGGGCAAAATTAAGGTTTTTGTTAGCCAATAAATGTGTGTTTCGGGGATAACCCTCTGCTAATATAATATGTCTGACATACAGTAAAAAAGGGTTCCAATTGACACCAGTGGCTACTCCTATTGGGACAAGAACCATAAACGATAGTTATCCCAGTCTTTTCCTTAGAGTGTAAGAATGTACCGTATGCATTTGTTGTTGTCAGTGATTTAACTCACGGGCAGCTCTTTGTAGTGTAATTTGTTTAACATTAGATGCTCACTGCAACTTAAATCTACATGTTATTTACTTCCAATAAGGTATTATTCTGTTGAAGTCAATAGAAACCTGGTACAGTCAGCGCAGGCTGATTAAGTTAAATACAAACCTGGTAGAGTGCAGGCTGATTAAGGTCAATAGAAACCTGGTAGAATGCAGGCTGATTAAGTAGAAACCTGGTGGAGTGCAGACTGATTAAGGTCAATAGAAACCTGATAGAGTGCAGGCTGATTAAGGTCAATAGAACAAGAAAGATGGATGGTGCGTTGTGTTTCTCCCTCTGCTTCACATTCCTACACTCATCTGCCTCGCTGAGCACACGTGACGGCCAGGAAACCACTGTCTGTGTACGTGCGTGTGTGTGTGTGTGTGCACGTGTGTGTGTGTGTGTGCAGTGCTTGCTGAGACAGCACCTAGGGTAGGATTGGGGGGAAGGGCATTCAAATACAATTGAATGCCCTTTATTTATTTAAAAATAAAAAATAAAAAATAGTTTAAAATATAGAATAGATGCATAAAATTGGAAAATACAGACGCAGTACAGATGCAGGTATTTGATTTGAGAACATAACAGAATAGATAACAGAAATAATAAAAGTCAGTAACCCATAAACCCACCTCGGTAGCCTGATAACCTACGGTATTACCAAACCCACAATTGACTTTGCGATCTGGACACACTACATTTGGGAATTATTTGTTGCATCCTATTGGGCATAGACCACACGATGCAATATGAATTTGAACACATCATCGTACTATCTAACCTGGATTGGTCTTCACTGACTAAAAAAGGGCACAACTGTATTTTGGTCTCTTTTGTCATTGGTTATGTGTGAGTAGTGCCAATTCCATCTTCCACCATCACCTTTAATTTTATTTGATGGTGGTGTATAAAAACTAGTGAGTGAGTAGGAACTTTATTTTCAGTCTGCATTTGAGAGGATTCCAACTTGTTCTACTTTAAAGCAGGGCTATTTAACTCCGGTCCTGGAGGGCCGCACCCTGCATGTTTTAGATCTCTCCCTGCTCCAACAGCCTGATTCAAGGTTGTTAGAAGCCTGATAATGACCCGTTCATTGGAATCAGGTGTGTTGGAGCAGGGAGAGATCTAAAACTTGCAGGGTGCGGCCCTCCAGGACGGAGTTGAATAGCCCTGCTTTAAACAATTAGGCCACGTTCAGACGTACCTTTGGAAGCTGTCGGCCTCTTTTTTACATTACAACCGTATGGACCGTGTTTTAGAAAGCACCATGGGCGCATAATTTAAACACTGCCGGAGGCGATTTTTTTCAGCAGCTCTGGGCATCTTCTTCAGCTGAAAAAAGTTCAATTTATCAGAAGAAAACGCTGTACGTCATCAACTTTTTTGACAGTTGACCAATCACAAGCGGTGTAGTGTAGTGGTGTTTCCCATAACATCCATAACAACAGTTTCAGCTGGGTTTTTTTCTACTTGAAAAATGCCCAGGCCAGCGCTTTTAATAAAAAAAAAGAACTTACGTCTGAATGCTGCCTTGAGTGTATATTAATAATTGGCCAGATCAAAGAGAAAATGTGTGCACAAACATGCTCATGTGTTCCTCATTCAAACAATAAGGTATGTGCCTTGAAGGGGCTAATTTAGCTAAGGAATAAAGCCGGCAAACCACAAACACGCTACACACTACAGATATCAAAAGCTGCTACTGTTAAAGGTTGAGTCAGCGATTGTAAGATAATACTTTTTTTTTAAATAAAATTCAATGAATATCTAGCTAGCTGCCAGCTAGATGCCCGTTTTCTGTGCTCTCTGAAAAACAGTCCTGTGTTTCTACACAGCCGTCACTCTGTAAATGGGAACACAAACAAAGTGGTGCAGACGGCACCACACAACACTATCACAGCAGCAATGTGCGTCCAATGTGTTTGTGTGTGTCGGGGGGCGGAGCTTCTGAGGGAGCGCCCTGTGCCTTTGTTTTTGTTTTGATCGAGTTCAAACATCACCGATCCAGAACCACTGACTGCACCTTTAACAGGCTGTGAATAAAGCGCTCCTAGAGAAGGCAGCGTGCTAAAGCCTGGCGCCTACCCTCCTGATTAAAGGCAACTAAATGAAAACGTTATTCACAGAACCAGGGCTGTATAGCCGGCGCTCCTGCAGGGAGCTGCCACTTCATATCGTGATCTTACAGCTGTGCGTGTGCAGAGACGGCTCATGCATCATACCTGCTCCTGTGTAGAAAGTGTTCCTTGTCGCCAGCGGCTACAGCCAGAGATTAATGTGGTGACAGGGTTTCGTGGTAGCCATGGAAACCAAGTGACAATGGTATACCTCCCCAGCTATGGAGTAAGGGGCGAGGCAATGTGTGTGTGTGCATTACCTGTTTCTAAGTGTTCAATGACTGCATGCATTCTTCACAGAGAATGTATCACAACCGTTTCTGCAGTTCATTTTAAAGGTAGAGTAAGCGATGCTGAAGAAAGTGATGATACTTGAACTCATCAACAAATTCATAGGGATAGGATGCTCCTTCAGAATCTCTGCCCCCCACTTTGAACACGAATTACTGGGATAATGGTGTGGTCTGCACCAATTTGTTTGTTGCTTGTTAGGGGGGTTAGGCATCTTCCTCAAGGATGCTTACAGGTAGGTCAACACCGGGGTTCAAACCCAAAGCCCAGACAACTACACCATCCTGCACCAACATGTACTACAGTTGGTGTGCTGCAGGGGGTAGCCAGGCAGGGGTAGGTTTACCTAAAACTTGTCATTCTACTTCTCTATTTAACTTCCCCTCCCTCTCTCTTCTCCTCTTAAATTTCATCGCTGCACACTAACAAAACAGATGATGGCACTTGTAAGTTTAACATATAGCCTCTATTATAGTTTCAGCAAATCTCAGCATAACCTAAACATTTCTATAGATTTGCTGCATTAGTTATGTGATTATGGCTCTTAATTGTGTTAACACACCTGGGAAGAAATTTAACTGAAAGACTAGCAAGTGTCTCTAAAAGAGGAATCATAACTCTATTTACAGTAAAATAATAATAAATGTAGGCCTGGTTTACTACAGATTAATTATAACTACATCAATATTGCACAAGGATATATTCAATTGCGTAGGCCTATTCAGTAAGTAATTGTAGTTATACTCCAACTGTTAAACCATAAAAGCGAATATGAAACCCACCAAACTTTAATGTGTGATACAGTAGTTACTGAACATGATCTCAGTAAATGCCACATAGCCTACAGAGAATAGACTCATTGTTTTTGCTTATCAGAAGCCTTGGAATTAGTATGTAAATACTGTATATATGTGGAAATGAGGTTCTGTTTATTGGTTTACTTAATGTTTGGCACTCTTACTCTTTATATTTCATCTAGTATGCAAGTATAATGCTACTGAATTTAGCATTTTCCCCTGTAAACAGCATTGTATACTGACCCCTACTGGCATAAATGCAGTTTAGTCACTGTTAATTTACAGACTAACATGTCAAACATTGCTTGGTTCCCCAACATAAAGTTGTTTCTGGTTGTGCTGTCTCAGGTGACCTGAAAGGGTTGGATGAATTTTGAAATCTGTCAAACATGTATTTTAATCAAATCATTGCGTAAAACCGATTTTGCCCAAGGTTAGGTGTTGAATCATTTCTGAATGGTTAGCAACCACATCTCGCCTGTGCTTCCACTTAGTCAGTTAGCCAACTGAAATAGGATGTTTAGCTTGAAGAGAACCCAAAATACCTTAGACAACAATGACAATGATATGGGGTATTCAATGTAAACAAAATTGTGATTGGACAAATTTTGTGAATTCATCTATTTTAAGAAAAACAAATAAATAACAACTGAAGTAATATGAGAAACCAACGTAGTAATGTAATTCTTAACAAATATTAAACAACAGGGATTGGCAATTAGAGTTATTTACTAGTAAATAAAAAATGTCAAACTTATTGACGTTATTTAACCGCACCAACGTATTCAAACAGGTTAGCTTATATTTAAGACAGTAAGGTCATTAAACAGCTGCTTGAAACGAGGAACAAAACTAGATATAATAAACGGTCGGTTAAATCAAGATTGCTCGGTTGCCGGTGCCGATCCCTGCCACAACCGGCTCAAACCGGTCATCTCCTCTCCAGCAGAGTCTGCAGAATAGTCATGAGTCTCTCTTCCCTCACGGAGGCCTCTCTCTCTCGCCGCTCCTCCCTGTCCCTGTACTCCTTCTCCCTCTGCCGCTGCTCCTCGGCCATCCTGTCCTCCCTCTCCCTCCTCTCCCTCTCCAGCCGCTCCTCTCTCTCCCTCCTCTCCCTCTCCAGCCGCTCCTCTCTCTCCCTCCTCTCCCTCTCCAGCTGCTCCTCACGCTCCACAGTCCTCTGCTCCCTCTCGTCCTCCCGCCTCATCATCTCGTGCAGGAGCCCCACCCAGTCAGCCTCCCTCGGCGGCCGTGGCTTGAACGCTCGCTTGGGGCTCGGGCTGGTGAAGACCCTGTGCTCCATGACGTCGTCCATTACCCTGAACCACCTCCAGGTGGCAGCAGACGTTTCCCCTCCCTCTGCGGTGATACCGTTGGGCTGGTTCTTTAGCTTCTAAAATACAATACATTAAAATAAAAAGTTATTTGTTTACAATTACCCATTAGGTAATAATAAAATAAATGTAAAAGCACATTGACGCTGAAAAGTCTAGCATCATTGTCAATTCAATATAGTGAAAAATATAAAACTACAAACACTTTTTAAAACATCACCTTGTATTTTTCTTTAAGGTTCTCCCATTTCCTCTTTACTGTTGACACATCCACCTTGCCCTCCAAATTTTTTTCTCTTATGTAGGCCCTAAAAATAAAACCGTTTTCAAACTGCTTCACCGGCAGCATTACAGTGTATTGTATGCAGGCCATTAGCGTATAGCATAGTAACCAGCTCAGGAGAATGTGCATACTATACCGTGCTAACAACGAACGTACAGAAAACCCAGACAGGCAGAATTTCGCCTGCCGGTGAACAAGTGTTCGTTGGAGACCCTCCAGTGTATCAGCTCCACAGTCGTCTCATCTGTCCCTGGAACAAAGCCCAGCGTCGTTAATAGCACATACATCTGCTTCTACCACGCAAGAAGATTTAAATATTTACAGCACATGTTGTATTTATGTTAATTACATGTTTTGACATTTACATCTTTGAAAGAAAATATGTTTTGGATCAAATTATTTGGAGGTTTTCCTGCAATACTTTTGAGGACCCCCTAGGGGTCCCAGACACCTTGTTGAAAACATCTGACCTGCAGAAGATGTTTGTAATTCTGTAGCTTCATTAATTCAGATGTGAAATGTTTGCGTAAGGTGAAATGTGCCTGTTTTGCTTACAAAAGTGTGTGTGCCCTGCTAACCCTTTCTGTGTGTGTCCCAACAGCCACACATCAGTCACCCTACAGCAACATCATGACATCATGACTGCTACAGCCCAAATGACAACACGCACAAAACCATAAGGTAGTCAAAAAGACAAAGCATGGTCTCATAAAGTATGTTTTCATGGTGTGTTGTCACCTGGTTACTGCGTAAAGGGGACAACTTATTTAGGTGTCTCTTGAAATTATTGTGTCTTGTAGGCCTATATATGTACCAAACATCCATGCTTTCTGTACCTATAGAAACCTCATCTTTAATGCCATTACTTGAACTGAACGGAGTTGCTCACTAGCATTAATACACGTTTGGACAATAGCATACAGCGCCCATTGATGCGCAAGAAATGCTTGCATTCGCCAATTAACAAGTTAAACCTTTTGCTTTTTACAATTAAAAATAAGTAAAACAAATCTTACATTTGAATCTGGTGCATGGAGATGCCGATATATCCATAACACGGTCATAAGAATGGTCCATAGGATCCATAGGATCCATAGCATGGATAGCCACTTCAATTTCTGCCATCTTGCTTCTTCATCATATTTTCTTCTACTTTAGCGCCACCTACTGCGCTGGAGTGAGTTTTCATGCTATTATTTTCGCTTTCCACACGATGGCGCCTATCAACAACAACATGAATTGACTGTTTGATGTATGTCGGCCACCGTACAAGGCGATTACAGTAGGCTTCAGATGTGAGTAGAGACAGAGTATGTGTTACCTAATACCCAATTGGGAAAACTCTAATTTGTACTTGCTAAACACAAGTCAATATGGAGACAAGATTTAGGCAGTGGAAAAAACAATGCCTGAAAAAGTTAGACCTTAGCAAGAAAGGGAGTGTTGATGCTGATATTGTGCACATCGTATCTTCCCTAAATAGCTCTGATAAGTTCTTCACCACCAGCTCTTGCTCTGGACGAATTATTCTTATCGACGTGGTGAGTCATCGTACTTTATCAAACTGGCTAATCGGCTATTAGTGCCATCAATTTAAACTCTTCAACACTTTAGCTTTGCGTCTGTCCATATACATGTACTGTGATGTCCATATCGCCTTCTCACTATTTGATTCATCTGCGACACCAGTCAACTACAATTATTAAAATTGTGCTTGAGTCATTGATTGATCACTCGATTGATTATGCCTCTTTTCCCCAGGCGTCAGAAAGCACTGATGTACAAAAACAGAACTGTATTTGGTTGTTTGTCTCTCATCAAAAATGCACATATGAAGAGCTGGTGAGTCATGAAGGAAAGGAACCTATTAGCCGTCCTACATAATGTTAAAATCACAACCTGCTACCTAATATTTCTAATATTTACCTATAGAACGTAACGTATGGTAATAGATTCTCTACAACCCTGCACAGAAGTGACACTAAGCCTTACTGAACTGTTTGGTACATTTTGTAGTGTCATTCGCTGATTATGTTATGATGGAATGTGAATACAACATGTTAAGTGAGAACATGAGTGAGAAGATGAACATTTACAGTTTATTTACAGTTTTACAATATAAAATGTGGTGCGTCAACATATCAGGGGATGGGTACATTGTTGTTCTCATTAGATTTTCTGCAATATTTTCTTAAGCACAATGCCGTTTATAGATATTTTGAATTCTTTATTACTTATTATTCATGTTTTAATTGGGATATTACTGTGTGTGTGTGTGTGTGTATGTGTGTGTGTGTGTGTGTATCCCTGTGTGTGTGTATGTATCCCCTGTGTGTATGTGTATGTTTGTGTGTATGTATCCCCTGTGTGTATGTGCATGTGTGTGTGTGTGTGTGTGTGTGTGTTGCAGATGTGTGCCCTGTCTAATTCCAGTGGAGACGCTGTGCTGAAGTTTGAGCCGTTTGTTCTTCATGTTCAGTGTAGCAGGTTAGAGGATGCACAGCTGATGGTGAGCTTGCGATGACGCACAGCGAATTATCAAGAAAAACATGCGCTCAAGATAGCAGCACATTGGCTGGCTGGGCGGCAGCAACTGGGGAAAGAATGTCATGCATGTTTAGATTAATACTGCCATTACTCCTGGCCAGAGATCTTCAACAGGGGGTCTCTGGGCCCCTAGAGGGTCCACAGAGTTGCAGGATGTCCGCCATAATTATGAAATAGTAAATATGTCAGAAAATAACACATTAATGCCTTAGCATTGCATACATGCACCTTTACAAAATACTTTGATACATGATAATATGGCCGCCCTACACATTATAAGTAATAACATAAGGGGGTCCCGACACAAACACTGTGTTTCTATCAGCCAATGTGTCCTTCGCATAAAAAAGACCCCTGTTACTTTACTTTATTTTTTATTGTATATATTTAACAATTACAATTCTTTTAAAATAATAATAATCATAATCATAATCATAATAATACTTTGTATTTAGGATGCCTTTCAAAACACTCAAGAACATCTTACATTGCATATAGGCAAATACAAAAGCTATACCACTAATTGTTGTTGTTAATATTATTATTATTAATAAACCCTGTGTGCTCTCTATAGTGAATGTTATCTTAAATGTGCTATACAAGTTTAATGCATGTGAATATACAGTATATATAGTGTATGTAATATCCAGAATTACTTATTATATATTTAATGCAAGAGTTATGATAAAACAGTTGACATGTATTCAGTCATTTACTGCTAGGAATTATGATTTCTACAAATTACTTTTGGTAAGAAGTTTTGTTTGGTCAGTCAAGCTAACGCTAATGTGTTACGTCACATTAGCGTTCGCACAGCCACAGCCACAGCTGCCGGATAGATCAGTGTGGGGTAGTGAGATGATGTTGAAGTCGAGCATGCTTCCAAATGATGTTAGAGGTTAGCTAGAGGGGGCGATCAAAACAGCTGTAGCAACGCTGATTGGTTCAGCGCTGTCCAATAGTTTCACAAATAACCAAATGTCTACGCCCAGTAGGAGGAAACGACTGCAAACACTTGCACATAATGGAGCGTGGCCGGTTACACCAGGCTACCGTTATCCATCCTACAACTAACTACAGCTAACGTACCAGGCTGCAATTATCCATCCCACAACTCACTACAGCTAACGTACCAGGCTACCATTATCCATCCTACAACTAACTACAGCTAACGTACCAGGCTACCGTTATCCATCCTACAACTAACTACAGCTAACGTACCAGGCTACCATTATCCATCCTACAACTAACTACAGCTAAAGTACCAGGCTACCGTTATCCATCCTACAACTAACTACAGCTAACGTACCAGGCTACAATGATCCATCCTACAACTACCTACAGCTAACGTACCAGGCTACCGTTATCCATCCTACAACTAACTACAGCTAACGTTTACTTCTTTGTGTGTTTTCGGCCGCTAGCACTCAGTGGCCGTCAACTCGGGCTTCAGGAACTCTGGTCTGACTGTCAGCAAGGCAGGAAAAATGATTACGGTGAGCTTTGGCCAACATCACAGTTGGTAACACAGCCGAGTTAACGTTTTGGTCGGTAGTTTGTATTTCACAATCATCAACAGCGCTGTTGGTCTCTAACTGAAATCTGGATTTCTGGACTTTCTGGAATCTTTGTCATGGAAACTAGCATTAGCATTAGCATTATTTAAACGTTGCTCCTGTGTTCCTAGGCAGTCCGTAGCACCCACGGCCTGGAGGTTCCCCTCAGCCACCAAGGAAGGCTACTGGTTTGCCAGAACTACATCCAGTACCTTGTCCGGGTAGCCAATCAGAAGATGGAGGAGAACCTCAGACGGATACATAGGTGTGTCTTGAGTGGCGGTTGATTGGCCGAGGCCCGTTCATTAACCCAGGAAAGGTACCTATGTGGTTATAGCACATTTAGAGGTAAACAACAGTGTGTGTCAAGCGGGAACCTCTGGTGCTGTGAAATTAATACAAGGCAGAAGTGCCAAAACCTGCAGTTCATCGAATGGCCACTTGAGGCTGGTTGCAAAACAGCGTCAATCCCCATAGACGCCAATGTTAGAATGTCCGACGTTACAGCAAAAATAATCATTTACAGCCTGGTTCACAAATCTGTTTTGGTCTCTATAGCTTGTCTCCCTATTGAAGACAACTGTACAGGTAGTGAATTATTTCAAAACATATTAGCCATACATGTATCCCATTAAAATGGATAGGGGACGACGGCCGGAGCCAGCACAGCATGGCCTTCAAACCCGTTCTTGAGAAAAGCTATGGGTGACGTCAAGGAGGGTTTAACCATTTAAATATACAGTACAGTCTATTGGTGTGCGTGCAGTTTTGTTTTGGCCATGAGACCATCCCGTTCTGGCGAGCTTCAGTTTGACTCTGCCTCGAGAATCAGTCTGGAGAGCTTGGAAATCATGGTGTTTCAGGCGGTTAGCGTCATACCGCTAGATACGGGCGTGACGTAGTCTACTTGAAAACAACTACGCAATACCGTATGAAATCAGTTTTATTAGAAAAGCAAACGCTTTTCTTTTCTCAATGGAAAAATATCTTTTCACTCGTCTCCCGACTTTTCTACTGCAAGAGTGGATTTAACAACAGGCTTTGCAGGTTCGTCAAATCACCTAAGAGCCTGCCCTTTCAACAGACGACTCCCCAGATGGATGTGTCTTAACAATAATAATAATAATAATAATAATAATAATAATAATAATATACTTTATTTGTATGCCAGATGGATGTGTCTTAACACATATCTGGCATGTCAAGCTAATTGCTAATAGCCTAAAGTAACAATATAGTGCTTCTTTCCTTCCAACATGAAGCAAGAAAAAATAAATAATGATATAGATGAACATGAAAACATAAATATCCCATGAAACCAACTTTAACTTGAACCTTTCACAGGTTTTACCAGAACCTCTTGTCAGCTCAGTCTGCAGACCAACCAGAACTACAAATCCCAGACAACCCAGACGTCACCACAACACAGGAGCCACTAAAGCAAGACGGCTATCGATTAGCGGACGGAGGCGAGGAGGACTCTGGGGAGAAACGGAGAACCTACACCAGGAGGAGAAGGAGGGAGTCGCACAGACTTGACCGTTGTGATGGTGATACGAGCAGCGTTCAGCTGGAAGACTGTCTCGACCTGTTTATGTAATCTAGCTGTTCACAACCTGCATGTCAGAATCCTGATGTGGTCACTGGATGATTTGAAGGAATCAAAACGCTATTGTGTAATTACTAATAAATATATTAGTAATTACTAATATTAGTAATTACTACTATATTTATTAGTAATTACTTATATATTTATTAGTAATTAACCAACTTTGTGATGATGATTAGACCACAAAAAAAAAGTTGAGATCACGTAGAAATGCCCTTGTAGAGAAAGCCACTTTTTGTACGTTAAAATGTATTAATTAATTTGAACTAATCAATGAATTTCTCTAATCATCATCACAAAATTGTAGATTACAGTTTGGTTGGCATATAAACTGTCTGCTCCTTTACTTACAACCAGGAAAGACAGCATTGTGCATGCGTGTCATATCCATACCTACCATATCTAAGCGTACAATTTCCTCTGGAAGAAGTCACCGTGGACTTGTCTAATGGACTGTAAATGTTACTTCTGCTATCAGAATACCATTAGGCATATGTATTAAACGTTTACGATATTGGAGTGTCTTTTACTATGCTGCCTGTCACAGGCTATTTAAGTGTGAGTTGTAATAAAATGCTATCACTCTAGAATAAATTGAATGCACATACATATTCTACATATTTTACACAGTTGACACATCTTGAACATAAAATATAACACACCTTAGTAGTCTATAACAATAACGAATGTAAATATTTAGTCAATATATTAGGCTACGACACACCAGTATTTGGCTTGCCATCAAGATACACATTCAGGCTATGCAAATATTATTAATTATAAGACTAATTCTAAATAACAGTTGTTGCTATGCACACTTTGTATCTCTTAATTTGGAAAACTGTTTTTCTGACGTCCTCAGTGTTAGTGTTTGCTTATTTATTTGTAACAAAAAGAAACGCCATCAGTAGACTACATGCCCTGCCTGCATAACTCCAGTATCTTCACGTCACATGCTCTAAGAGCAGTCACATGACATTATGACTGGGCAGCTCTCCTCCTATTGGTCTATTTACGGGATTGTTGATATTACGTCATCATTGCCGGTCGTGTTGTTTTTCCTGCGTGGAATTTCTTTTGCTGATGTCTGCATATATCTGTTTATAAAACGTCGACGTTTACTTATGTGTCGAGTGCGAAGAGCAAGAATATTTTTTAAGCATTCACCCATTCAGTTTTGGTGGTAAAGCGTTGATGTGATATCAATTATTAGCTTATTTGTAATCATCTGCTGTTAAAATAAATTCTCACAGTTTTTTAACAACATCATCAATTACAAAACGGACTTTGGTGCTAAGGGAACACAGCTTTAAACGCGACGGAGACCGATGTGTGACAATACCGATCATTCATTGTGCTTGTGTGTGTGAGGTCTGTTCTAATTTACTCCTGGAGTTGGCTGTCACCTGACTGGAAAGAGGAAACTTTTGTCACTGGAAACATGCCTGACATGGGACAGAGAATATTTCCACAACATGATTGCAGTTAATTTTACAAATCGTAGTTACAATTTCGTGGAACTGTAGTGTACAACAGGTAGCATACCATGGACTACTAAGTAGAGCATGCCGAAAAAGGAACCGAAAGCTGATCTGACGCGAAGCCGTTGAACACTGTCTGTGTATTTTGCATAGAAGCTCTTAACTATTTGTGAGGGGTTTTGCTTCTGAACCATAATGTCGGATACAGGCAGATCTCTGTCTGTTTTGAAGAGCCTCAGTTATGCGGTTGGACACTTTCTCAACGACCTTTGTGCGTCGATGTGGTTCACATACCTGCTGGTATTCTACCATTCCGTGCTGGGATTTGAAAACACGTATGCAGGTCAGTTACATTAAATATTACATGCTGTAGTTCCAGAGTCATGAAATGTTTTACTTTTGCTTCTTGGAAATCATCCATTATTACTTATTTACTTACAGGCATAATGTATTATACAATAGGCTACAATTCTATCACCCCTTCTTAACTTTAATTTAAAGGTGAGTCTGCTAAAACACTTTGCTAAGTTAAGCAAATATCTCCTCACGGTCCAATGCCCACATACAAAGTGGCGCAGATAGCACCACACAACAATTTTCCAGCACTGGCAATGTGTGTCCACTGTGCTTCTGAGGGAGCAATATCACCGCAGTGTATCCACCTGTTCTGTTAAACCTGAATCGAAAACAACTCGTGGCCTTCTCTGGTTTGCTTAATGTACTGTCGCTTGTGAATCACCACAAGGTAGACTGCTATAGGTAGATGTAGCCATGTGAATAATAAGTCCTGTCTTCTAGCAGGAGTAGCACAGTGGGTATAGACAGGTGATTGGAGAAGTTGCTGGTTTGAATCCCATTGCCTCCTGGCCAGGGGTGGAGGTGTCCCTGAGCAAGACATCTATCTGCCCCCGGTGGTCGCATGGCGCCTTGCATGCCTGATGACACCACCGCCAGATGAAAGCACTGTATAAATGTATGGCCATTTACCATGTGACACAGGCGTTCTGTTGCTGGTTGGCCAGATAGCCGATGGGATTTGCACCCCTGCCATTGGCTACGAGTCTGACCGTACCCCTGGCTGCAGAAACTATGGCAAGAGGAAAACATGGCACCTAATAGGTAGGCATCTGACACGAGTATACGTGCTATTAATGTTGTTCACGAACAACATGGTATTTAATGTAATGTTCCTGGTTGCTCTGACTCCTAACTCTAACGTGATGCTTGTAATGAATCACTGTATATATGGGATCATAAAGCATAACTGTGGAACAGTTTTTATGAATCAGGTCATACGTTACAGTTTTAAATGCTGAGCAGATACAATAGTAGACAAGTTCTAGTTTTACAAGACTGAGAAATGCAAGTGCAGTGTTCAGTTAGACATTTCAGTTCCATAAAGTAGCTTCTAACATGTGATAAACCAGGCAAGATATTGTTAAATGACTGATGGGTATTATAATAATAATAATAATAATACTAAAACCACAACAACAATACAAAACATAGAATTCAGTTCTACATACAGTTAAGTCAAAGCCTGTTAGAGCAATAGCACAGGGAATAGCATAAAGTAAAAGGTAATATAAAATGTAGGGCAATTGAACACATTGCATGCCAAACAGCATGCCAAAGACTGATAAGGAAAACAAATGTGTGTATACAATTGTCCACAGAGCCCATCTAAGGCATTTTAGCAATTTATGTTAATGTGCGTGCTTAGTTTTTCAGGTTGGGCTTCCCCCTTGACTTTGGGGCCAAATCAAAGAAGTTCTGTCTTGTCTAATCTGCTGATCTAATGCTCATCCTGTTATTGATTGATTACAAAAGGTAATGTGTAATCGGTAAATATTATACTGCATTTTGAAAAGAGCAAGGCAGCTTCATTTGGCAACAAAACAGTTCAGGTCATATTTGTAAGACACTACGTAGTTACGAAACCTGACAATTAATTTCCTTCCTGTTATGTCGTTATCTGAACCATTTAAGAGCACAGTCTGAAATGCCAACCGGTTTCCATTGTTCTTTAACAGGAAATAACCTAAGCGCATCAGTGTGGAGTCTGAGAACTTCTCTTTGTATTGACACTGGCAGACAGTTTTGAAGATGGTTGGGTAAAATACCACTTAAGGATGTCAAGGAATACCTCTCCTGTCTGATGTTAAAATATGGAGTTATTTAAATACTGCAGGACGGGCTTTAAAAACACAATTATTCTTGTGCATAACCCCTTTCAATAGAGGGTGAAATATTATGCTAACAGACCCACTAACTACCAAATTTAATTATTTAGTTGTACCTATGTTTGACTGTGATAACAATGTAGACAATGTATTAATCTTATATAATAGGTGATGGGTAAAAGAGTATGATAACATTATTTTGATCTTATTTTTTAAATCAGCACAGCCTCTGAGGAGATTAAAGGCTACAAGCATTTCTGTCCGTTTTTAAGTGGGATCATGTGCTGTTTAGTAGAGAAAGGGATTGTAGTATTTGCTCTTCTCGTAAAGCAGTGTTGATGAGAGAAACAGCCTTTAAAATGGAGAGATATCCTGATGCGATCATCACAAGTGATCATCACTGATATAGAACAAGATGGAAGTGATCATTTGGTTCCAGGGAAGCCCCTTTGATCACATGATTAATTGTCCTGTGTTTTACCTTTTTTGGGGAGATGGGGGGGGGGGGGTTCATCCATTATGCAGACAGAACTTCACCCATAGCCCATTCTTCCTCCGTGGGGCGTTAATGGGTATTTTGAGTATATTACATGAATTCCCAAGTACCTACGATCAATCTGAGGCCATAATGGTATTCAAACTAAAATAAGACCTAACACATTGTGGAAATACTGTATAATACATTTAGTAAGTTAGTAGATTATGAGTGGTCCATCAAATGGTGTGTTGACAGATTCCACAGGAGATGTGTCCCAGGTCTGAGGATGTGTCCTTGTGCGAGTCACGACCAGCAAACACTATTGTGCTGCCCTGAAGTGAGCTTCGGTTTAGTAGCAGATGGCCCTTCTGCTGTGATTTGGCTTATCATTTTTATAATTGATAGATTTTTGTTCTCGAAATCCAAAAGCCAGCACCAGAGTTCAAAACAATCAAGATTTTGACCATATTTTGTATATATATTTTTTTTTTATTGCCCAGCTTTTGCATCGATACATCACTACAAGGTAGACCATGGCCTCCATACAGCAGCTTTGATCTTGACGTGCGTGCGTGCGTGCGTGCGTGCGTGTGTGTGTGTGTGTGCGTGTGTGCGTGTGTCCAGGCACGGTGAGCGTGGTGCTCTCCTTCGCCTTCATCTTCAACCAGTGTCTGGGCTGTGGGCCTGGCACGCCCCAGTGGGTCAGCCTCACCTACTTCATCCCCTTCATCGTGGTCTTCCAGTTCGGCTGGGCCGCCACGCAGATCTCCCACCTCAGCCTCATACCGGAGCTGGTCTCCAGCGTGGACGCCAAGGTGGAGCTCACGGCATACAGGTGAGCACGCTCTCACACACACACACACTAACTAGCTAGCTCATCGCAAACAGGTGAGCGCACACATACATTCTCCCACACACATTGTGCACACAACTCATTTACAAAGGACACTTTGTAGTGTGTAATTCTTGATCGCATGATTTTATTGTGTGTGTGTGTGTGTGTGTGCGTGCGTGCGTGCAGGTATGCCTTCACAGTAGCGGCCAACATCACGGTGTACGGTGTGGCCTATCTCCTGTTCCACCTCCAGGCAGGACAAGATGAAGACCCTTCTCTGTCTGAGAACCTGGGACCAAGAGACATTCCCATCTTCAGGGTGGGTGGGATAAGCGAATGCAAATGAACCAATATACCTGTATGTACCTGTATACCAAGATGACAAAGACAAAATGCCTTATATTTCTGAAATGCTAACATTTAATATACAGTATGCTAATGCTAATATAAGACATCTTTAGAATGTCCCAGTGTGGCCGGTTGCCCTGGGCAACCATAATGTCCCAGTGTGGCTGGTTGCCTTGGGCGATAAGAATGTCCTAGTGTGCTGCGTTCCACAGAACCTGGCGCTGATCGTGCTGAGCATCGGAGCGCTCTCTTCCCTGTTCTTCCACCTGGGGACAAAGGAGAATAGCTCGCTTGCGTCGCGCGGTGCCGGGGAGCAGCGCAGGAGCATCGACGAGGCGGGGGAGCAGGAGGAGGAGGACGAGGAGGAGGGAGAGCGGAGACCCCTCCTTTCCTGCGCCGGCTCTACTCTGTCTTGGGAGCCGGCGCTCCTGCAGTGGAAGTGCTGGCTCAAGCAGCCTTCCTTCTACCAGGTGGGGGCGGGCGCCCGAGGAGCATCTACTGTTCTCCTGTTCATCCCCATAAAGAACATCTCATACCAAACACAGTAACTTTGTTAAATTCGTATAACACCAACCCACACTCTTTCCCACTATTTTCCTAAACTCACTATAAATAGTAGCAAGCTGCCTTTGGTCCTCAGAGACTCTTACGCTAAGCTACCGTCCAATACTGTATTTTCTTAATCAAGCTGTTTTTATTGTTGTGATAATAATAATAATTAATAATAAAAATAATATCAAGCCTTATTTGGGCAAGGCTAGATTTACATGGGGAAGAAGGGTAATGTCTCTGTGATTTCAGTCCTGTCTGTAACGTCCCATAGACCCAGAGGTGTGTTCAAATTGGCAAACATTGGCGAATGTTAGCAAATGTACTAAACGGTCTAAACGCGAAGGTGAGACGAAGTGTCAGAGTTTAAATCAAACAATTTGGAACGTAAACACAAAGCGTTTTCAAAGCAAGGCAAACACGTTTTCGGAATTTGAACGCGCCTCAGGTGTGTGTTTCACCTGCCCCCCCCTCTTACCCACAGGTGGCTGTCCTTTACATGTCAACACGGCTGATGGTGAACCTGTCTCAGACATACATCTCCATGTACCTCATTAACACACTGGGGCTGCCCAAGGTAGCGCACGCACACACACACACACATACACACACACACAAACGTATTACATTGTCGTCGTTCCCTGTGTTCACATGGATGACAAACACGATGGAGACCAGCTTGTTGGCGGTGGTCACTTATGGCGGTGGCCATAAGTGACCGCACCACTCAGTATTTACATAAAGTAGATCCGCTTGGCTTCACAACGGCCTCTGTTGCCGGCGTGAGTGGACCAACCGTCGCCGAGCGTGACCGGCTGCCGGTCGCGCTCCTACCTTGGCAGATTGTCCTACCGTAGCGCAAAAGGACAGTAGTAGTCTGTGCATCTGTCCTACCTTGGCAGACTGTCCTACCCTACATATTGCTAGATTTTAAATTAGGCTATAGAAAT